>CAUYON010175664.1:0-21627 GCA_963573935.1 Arctocebus calabarensis
GTGGTCAAGACAGCATGGTACTGGCACAAAAATGGAGACATCGATACTTGGAATCATATAGAAAACCATGTGAATCTTTTCTTAGGTCTGCCTGTGTGGTCTGAGGGCATGGCATCTGTCTTTTTCAGAATTAGTTATCCATGAAAAAAGATGGAAGCTTCAATGTCTTTTATGACCTATGTTTGGAAGTTACACTCAATCCTGTTTACCAGGTTCTGCTTCTCGGAAGCAAGTCCCTACGTAACAGCCCACCCTCAACTGAAGTGTCCATTGAACACATATATCAAAACCATGAGGTCATATTTTAAAGCCATAACAGCACGTGGTGCTTACTTGTCATCCTTCAGTCAATCCTCCATGGTTTATACATGGAAGCTCATTTAATTATCACGACAGCTTTGTGATGTAAGTGCTATTATTAGTCCAGTGGTTAATAAGGACACTGAATAGGGAACACCTAAATATCTTCCCCAAAGTCAGAAAGAAAACTGAGCATGACCTTTTGAAGATCACAGAACTAAGTGTGTGCAGAATTTTATTCTTGAGTGGGTTGTTTCTGGCATAAACACTGTCATATGCTGTCTCTTTATAGACGTGCTTGCATATTCAGCGATTCAGCGGGGACCTATTTAAATAAATTGTCAAGTAATTTTTTTTTCTTTTTTAGTAAAATCAAAATTTACTTATTTGTTAACCTACAGAGACATTCTGCCAGGAAGGGGTTGTAGAAAGATACCAAAGCAAAAAAAATTTTAATCTAGAAAATTATTACTAAAATAATTTTTTTTCAGACACATGGTCTTGCTGTGATGCCCAGGCTTGTCCTTGAACTTCTAGGCTCAAGTGAGCCTCCCACCTGAGCCTTGCAAGTAGCTAGGACTATAGACATGCACCAGTGTGCCACAAAAAAAAAATATTATTTTTAGTTAATTATACTCTACCTAAATTATATGCAATTTTAATCATTTCTTTTTTCTCATTCAGGTATGTCCTTTTATATAATATTAAGGTTATTGTGAAATCTTGTGATCTCTGAAATTAATCTCTAACATGTTACCTACATTAAAGGAAGAATTCATTGTATGCAAATGAAACAAATAATTATGCTGTGTTAACATAACTGCCGGAAGAAACATTTCCTTTGGTTCCTAAATATACATATTTAGTGAACTAGTTGAAATTCAAAGTAATATCAGCAGAAGTATTATCTAGTGCATCTATGCCAGTGATTATTTCCATATTACTGACTCATATAATAACGTTTAAAAAAAATACTCCATTTAAAATTTATATTAAAATCAAAGTGAGAAACTTACATGGAAAGAGTGAAGTGTATGTTAGACTTCTAACATATTCATTGAGAATCTGTCTGAACAATTTAAAATGACACCATAAATAATAGCGTGTAAGTCACAGGTCTCCTCTCCTTTACAGCTTGACATATTGTGGGAAGAAAAACGTGGTAAAGGAAGCTACTAGTCAGATGAATGAATTCTGGAGTTATGAGATGAGTGGTGCTAAAAGGACCAATGAGAACCTGAAGCAGAAGGGGCACCTGTGGCTCAGTGGGAAGGGCGCCAGCCTCACGTACCGAGGGTGGCAGGTTCGAACCCGACCCCAGCCAGCTAAAAAAAAAAAAAAAAGAAGATGCTTTTGCACTGGTGCTTGTGTGGAGCTTGAGGAGGCTATTACCGATGTGTTTTTACTCTCCAATCTCATTTATGTGCATTACTGTGGACAGAAAAGAAGAAACAAACTTTATTTTCTTTACTACCTTGTATATTATTCTCAACACAGTTCACTTAAAGTGTTAAGTGTCGCTGAACAGGAGCCCTGCTTCTCCGGTGTGTCTAAAAAGGAGAAGTCGGCTTTCTTTGCAGAGAACCCTTTTTCTTGGAAATGAGGAGCATTGATTTATCCGTCTTCTGGTGTTTGTCTCTCTGCTGCTTCTTCCTGAAGTGAAAGATGATCTGCTGGAGAAGAGAAGTCCTGCCCTTCCCAGCTGAGATGCCACAGGTGCACACAACGCAATGCATTGTTCCCGACCCTTTCTGTGTCTTTTGGTTTGACATTGCACTTTTTATTCCTGAGAAAATTAGGTATAATTGAGAAATTTCTAATTTGTTCAGTATGCTTTTCATTCATCATAATTCATGGATATGATAAAATTTAAGAAATAGCCATACTTCATGAAAAATCTAATTCTACCTATGATTTATGATTTTCTGATAGTCAAATTATTTTCAAAGAATATAAGATATATAATTATCTATATTTGATTGGTTTTGTTATTTACTAGTATAAAAAATACTTTGCCTCTTGGCAACTTTTAGGTAAGAATAAAATACTACCTTTCAAAACGTATCCACTAGCAACATATAGACTTTGTATGTTAACATTAAAATTTATTAAAAATAAATTAAATACATAATTATGTAATAATAGTAAGCACACTTCCAGTGCTCAGTAACCACATGTAGCTAATGGCTACCATATTGGACAGTGCAGATCTGATAAACATTCCAGAGGTTTTTACTGCACAGTGATGTTTTATCCAGTTATGTCTGAAATGTTAATAATCTTAATTTAGAAATAGTAATTCTAGCTTTTTAAGAATTATCATATTTATGGGTGGCGCCCATGGCTCAGTGAGTAGGGCCCCGGCACCATATACCGAGGGTGGCAGGTTCAAACCCCGCTCCGGCCTAACTGCAACAAAAAATAGCCGGCATTGTGGCGGGTGCCTGTAGTTCCAGTTACTCGGGAGGCTGAGACAAGAGAATCGCCTAGGCCCAGGAGCTGGAGGTTGCTGTGAGCTGTGAAGCCATGGCACCCTACCGAGTGTGACAAAGTGAGACTCTGTCTCTTAAAAAAAAAAAAAATTATCACATTTATCTTGAGGTATTTTTCTCTCTTGTGTAAGTAGATCACTGATTTGAATCAGTGAGTTCCATGATGATAAAAGCTAATCTCAAAAACTCATGCTAATTTTTTTCTAACTTATTTTAAACGTTTGTTAAAATTCCTGAACAGTTTTTTTAGACAAAGCATAGAGCCAGTAATCAGAGAGACTATAAAAACCTAGATTTTTTTTAAATGTTTTTGAGAAACTGTTATAAAGTGCAACAAGCCTCAGGTTTATAGCATTCCACAAATTGTAAACGTCTACCATATAACATTTAACTGATAATCAGTATCTTTTGAATTAATTAAAGCAAGTATTATGAAGATAAAATTATTTTATCTTTTTGTGATTTCATTTTATTAAGGTGGCAGTCCTCATCCAGAGATTATTATATTAATAAATGTATATATATATAGCAGGTTTATATTATAAACCTAACTTTATGTATTTCCTTAAGACATAAACTTGGACATGCATATATATCTATAGATTTGTGTATATGTCATTGTTCACTATAAAGTATTTATTAATATGTAATTAAGGAAAAAAATCATTATGACTGCTGGTCTCATAAAATAAAGTTCCCTGTGTTGACTTTCTAGAATAGGCAAGTGAGTTAATATCCAAAAGCTTAATTAAAATACATATCTTCTCTCATTTTTATGTTTTTTAACTATTTTACCTTTGTCTCCTTAAACATATTCCACTCCATATACTTTTTTTGTATAGTTAAAACATTGTTCATTTTACTTAAGGTTTTGCAGTAAAATTAAATTATGTATATGGGAAGGGAGGGGCGAGGGGAGGTGGGGGTGGAGAGAAGGGAATTGGTGGGGCCACACCTACGGTGTATCTTAGAAGGGTACAGGCAAAGTTTACTAAGTGCAGAATACAAATGTCTTCATACAATGACTAAGAAAATGCCATGAAGGATATGCTAAACAGTTTGATGAAAACATTTCAGATTGTATATGAAACCAGCACATTGTACCCCTTGATTGCACTAATGTATGCAGCTATGATTTAAAAAAAAAAAAAAAAGAATGGAAGCTTAGAACACAGGAGAAATGCTTATTTTATTCTGGAGCCATTGTATAACTGTGGGCATCACTAAAAAAAAATAATAAAGTAAAATTAAATTAAGTATGTTCTTATTTTATCTTGCTACCTATGCAGTGCTAAGTGCAATGATCTCCTGATAGCATATGTCTAATACATATTTTTGAATGAGTAAAAGTATTAATGAAGTGGTTGTATTAATCAGCTATTTCTCCTTCACAAGCCATCCCTAACTTCTTAACTTAAAACCGTGACTACTTCTTATTGCTTCTGCCTTTAGAAATCAGCTGAATTCTTCCTGCGTCTGTGGGCAGCTGTGAGTGGAGTGGGTGTATTTGCTGATCTTGGCTGAGCTCTCAAAAACTTATGCCTGTGAATAAAACAACCAAGTTTATTCATCCTCGGCTACGTGTTGCTTGGCCAGTTAGCACATGCCAGTTCTCATGGTGGCTGAGGAAAGAGTGAAAACAATGAATCCAAGTTAGCAAGGCCTCCTGGAGTAGAGGCTCAGAACTGGGGTAAGAGCACGCCACGTTCTGTTTGAGAGTTTGACTAGGCCCACAGTTTTGATTGGAGATACTGCAAAATCACTTGGCGTGTACACAATGGAATAATCAGTTATTTTTTGAAAAGAATAGTCTACCACAGGCAATTCTTTATGCTCTTCTCTGTCCTACACCTTCCTAGAAAACTGTGGCTATGAATTCCATTAAGTAATCTTTTGATTAACTGGAAAGTAAAAACATTTATATATATATATATATATAAAATATATAATTATATGTGTGTGTATAAACACATATAGGTATGTATACATTTATAAAGAATTATATACGTATGAATTATATATTTGCTAGTATTTCTATCAAATTTTGTCATAATTTAAACATCCTATTCCTGTCAAATAATTTAGGATTTCCTAATATCTTACTGTAAAGAAATAGTTCTAAAATCAAGATTTCTGTCCATGCTTATCTCATGAATATCTAAGGAATGATATATGTATACACGTTTATATCACCACTCTCCAATCTTCTTAAATATTCCCATGACTTAACTCTCTTAGTTATCTTACTACTATGCTCTTTCCTGCAGAAATCCTTACTAACAGAGGTACAATATAGATTTTGCTTCAAAGTTAAAATATGTTTTTCATTCACTTGAGATATCTTTAAGGAATTAATTAAAGAAATAAAATGTGCCCAGACTTTTAAAAGTTTAATTGTGATTTCCTAGTCTTAAATATACAAAAGTACATAACAGAACACATCAATGTATTGAAATAATCAAATATTTAATATTAAATGATATATCAATACTTAAAATTATAGCTCATTAATTTCATTTCTGGCTATCATCTTCAATGTTTCAAGTAATTTAAAAGATTGTAATTCCTTGGATTCAGATCTCAGCTCTACCAGCTGCATTTTTGACCACTGTGCAAGCTACTTTTTTTTATCTGTGAAATGGAAATAATATTCCTTACCTAATAAGGTTATCATGCAAAATAAACAGAATATTAAACTGACACAGCTTGGAGGAGTGTCTAATGTAACTTCTGAATATTTAGTTATATGCCAGTAGTAACAATGTATGTTAAAAATAGGAGTACTTTCTGAAAACTTTTATTTGTGTTTATATAAATTTTGCTTCATAAATTTTATTTAAGGGCTAGTATTTCTATCAAATTTTGTCATAATTTAAACATCCTATTCCTGTAAAATAATTTAGGTTTTCCTAATATCTTACTATAAAGAAATAGTTCTAAAATCAAGATTTCTTCCTGTGCTTATCTCATATATCACAGTTATATAGTATAATAAAAGAACAGTTAAAGAGTCAAGCTGCAGTTATTAGAATAAGTGTTATAAATGGAAAACATTCTACAGATACATTCCTGTCTATGCTTTCATTTTAACCTTTATGACTGAAGTATAAAGGACATTATTTCCTGAACAACATACATATTATCATTTTGAAAGTATTTGCTACCAATGTTACAGGTGGAGAAACCTGCCTTTTGTTGTTCTAGGCACAGTCGGGAGATGATTTGAAGAAGATGTAGTCCAGCAACCCTAAGAGAAGTTTCATTTTAATAATTTTAGGCTGCACATTTTCCCATGTATTTATGAACCAGTTGTTTTACTCTGAAATAACTGCTCACATGATTTGTTTCTTCATGTATTGCACCCAGAGAATTTAAATACTAATATTATAGTTTCTTGCAATTTCTCACCTTGATGTCTTTATATAGTCATTTCCTGGGCTTTGACGCTACATCTGCCCTCTGTAACTCGTGCACTCACACCACTGAAGCTCGCTGAACCTGAAATGGCCCTGTTAGAAGCCTTGCTTACTTGATCATTACCACACTGCGTGTAAAGACCAGTGACAGCATGTTGTTTTACTTCTTGAATTGTGCTGACACCATTGTTTAGTTTTTTTTTTTTCTGAGACATTGTGTTTGTAGTTCATGACAAGAGAAGATGTGTTTCCTTATTTATTCTCGCATTTCGAATATGTAGCATTTTTGTTATTTGCAGTACTGAACTGTATTTATATCACCTCTAGTCAAAGACGAAGCCTTGCTGAATAACTCAAAGGAAATTTGACTTCTTTGATTCCTATTTTAAATGGAGGGCCCTGAAAACCAATGTGTGTCATAGTGACTTAGCAAATTAAAAAAAGGGGATGGGGGAATTTAAGGAATTTGAGGGATATAAAGCTAAAAGTTGGCATTTTCTGGTGCAGAAGTTTTTATAAAATCAAGAAGGGTTTACAAAAAGTCCCTGATCACTGCCTAAGAATGTAGAATCTGGTAATTCTGCAAATGACATAGAAGCAGAGGATGTTATGATTATTGAGGTCAGTTTTTCATAAAGACAGGTGTGGACTTGGGACAGGATTTCAAATATGCGATATTTCACATAAGCTCTTTCTATACAAAGGACAAAGGCAAAGGTCTGTGTGCAGACTCAGAAATGTGGATGGGTCCAAATTAACTCACAAGTTGGATATTTGGCAGCCTTTTCTCCTCACATAGTGTCAGTGTTTTTAGCAAAATGAAAGCTATTGTTATATTATAAAAAAGGGAACATGCTTAGAAGATTTAGGGGCATAATTAAATGTAATATTTCTCATGTGCTCACTGTGTTCTAACATTGGGCCAGACTTTCACTGACTGCATTTCATTTATAACCGCCCTTGAGTCACATGTTTAATAGACATACTGACGAGGATGTGGAAGATTATGTGTTGCCCTAAAAATAAGAAATGCAAAATTTAGCGTGCCTTAGTCAAAATTCATTTTTTTCCTCTGAAGCACACTTCTAGAAAGTAAGATAATTTATAGGAACTTAAGAGATCTTATGTAATAAAGTTCGAATTTTATGCTCTCGAGAGCAAGGTTGGTATACAATAATACAGAATGATGACATTGACATTGGTAATGATCATGGTCATGATGATGAAGAGCTACAACACTGGATATCTGTCCTGTCACACGCTTTTTAATATATTACTCAGGTATCGTACCCATGTAATATTAACTTTTAAAAAGTCACATCATGTGATTTTTGGTCTTCTGGGTACACAACAAGTAAAGGAGTTATAGGATCAAATATGGCACATCTTAGAAGGGTCAGGTGAAACCTACTAAATTCAGAACACAAATGTTTTCACACAATAAACGAGAAAATCCCATGAAGGGTATGTCGAACAGTTGTATGAAAATATTTCAGATTGTATATGAAGCCCTCACACTGTACCCCATGATTGCACTAATGTACACAGCTATGATTTAATAAAAAATAAAAATTAAAAAAAAAGTCACATTAGAGAAGCATTGCTATGCCCACTTCAAAAAAGGAGGAGACAGGAGCCTATGTACTTTATCCAAGATATTTATTTAGGTAGTAAATATCTCAGTGGGAGTTAAGAAATTTGACATATTCACTTGTGGTCATTAATTACTATAATTCTATATACTAATCTGTTAAATGCACATTAATCAATATATATCTCAAAATCACATCCCATGCCACTCCTCATTCTTTTACTACTTCTAAAATATTCTTTTTTTTTTTTTTGCAGTTTTTTTTTTGTTGTTTGTTTGTTTCTTTGGCCAGGACTAGGTTTGAACCCACCACCTCTGGTACAAGGGGTCAGTTTTCTATTCCTTTGAGCACAGGTGCCACCTAGTTCTACAATATTCTTGAGGGTATTGAGTCTGTCAGTACAGGGGAGTGTTCTGTTATGACCCGGATCCCATTCTTACATTTGTCTCAAAGCTTTTCAAAGAAATACCTGGGCTCTAGGTATAATAGCAAGAGAAAATATCAGTGCATTATAATAAAGAATCTAGGCTAGTAAACATCACTAAAAACACGTACCTCCCAAAATACAATACTCTCACCACATCTACATTTAGCAGTTTGGTGTTTTGTTATTTAAATATTCCCTCTTAATCCTTTTTTTGTGGGGGTTATATATGTAATATTTTTGTTGAAGTTATTGCAATAACTGCCTCCTTCTTGCCATTATTTAACAAGGTATGTCTGTTGAAATCTGAAGTGGAGACTACACCAGAACCAGAATGCACGTGTGTCTCAGCTAGTGAACCTCAGTTTACTGGTTGTCCGAGACATTTTCTGATTCTCTTTAGAAACCTGGATTTTTAGAAATGTTTCCCTTTTATCCACCAGAGAAAAAACAGTTGAAACTTGCTTTGCTGCGCTGACTTCTAAGGCAGACTAATCAATCTAATTCCGTCTAAACCTATTTACCCTGTCCAGGAGATCTGCTAATGAGGAATGCCAGGAACTCCTAGTTCCTGACACTGCTTTCCAAAAGTGAGTTAATGAACCAATTTAAAGGGACATGCTTGACATTTGCAAATTAGTTTAACTGGCTCATTGGGGCAGCTTTGAACTGCTTTGAGCTGATAGGGCTGCCATTAAACCATTCCATCATGTGAGATTTTTACACTTTAGGAAACTTTAAAAGATAATAAATTTATGATGTCATTTAGTATTAATAAAATTTCTTGATGATGATGCTGAGGTTTAGAATTTTAAAAGTGATATTCTTTCTGCCTCCACAATAATGTGCAAGTTTATGATGATGCCTTTTCCAATTGAAAGTAACACAGCTTTGGCAAAAATATGTGCATTGTCAGAAATTAGAGATAGTTCAGTGCCTATACCAGAATGCACAGACAGTGAATTCGATGTCTTACATATCTGCCTCATGGGGGATAAAAGTAGAGATACAATATGAGGTTTCTAGGCAGGAAAGCATGATATATGTTATTTAAAATCTACTCAGAAAGAGCAAAACACACACATTTATCTTATCTTTTAAAAGGTCATATACTTTAATTATAAAAGAAATATGTTATATGGAAAAGCAAGTAAATTTACAAAGGAATTTATATATCAGTTTATAGAACATCTTTGTACTACCTTGAGGCTCTTCTTTTAGGTCCTGTGCTGAGCACTGGAATGTAAACATAAAAGAATTTATCTATCTACTTTTGGTTCCACTCTGGCATTTAAAACTGGGGAATTTTATTCATACTTTGAAAAAACTTTTTGCATAACCTTAAACAACTCAGGAAGCAGGAGATACTGACTCACTTCAAGTGTAAAAAAATGAAGAAGGAAATAACATGTACGAAGTTAGTGCTGTAAGACAAACACAGGCGGCGTGCTACAGGCACAGAGAAGAGGCTCACTTGGAAGACAGGACATGTCTGAATCAGGCCTTAAACAGTCGGAGAAACAACTAAAGAAGAAACCGAAATCTTTAATGTATGTTGGAGAAAATGCAACCTAGGATGCAAGGATTGGCATTCAGAGCAAAGGAAATCTTGGGTAGAGGGGTGGAGGCGAAGAATGTGAACCAATTATAAAAAAAGTTGAGAAATAAATATGGATATAACGTTCAGGGATTATCATTATTGGGTAAATTAAGATGCTCTGAGAGTTTTTCTCCTTCTTCAGCCATGGGTTTCTGGTGCAGCAGAAAGCTTGCGAGATTTGATGAAGGAAGGACAGTGACATACTTGTTTTTGTGCCCTTGTTTTGACGTCTGCCACGGTGGTTCTTTTAAACGAAAGACTCAGAAAAGAAAACCCTAGTTGCTGGATATAGAGGATTTGAATAAGCAGAAAATGGATGCAGTAGCCATGTGTATTCAAGGGAAAGAAAAACATTACAGCGAGGTGAGGACGCCCTTGTCTGATGCTGTTGGAGAACTAGAATTTAAAGAGGGGTGGTCTGCCTGAAGGGCACACTGTAATGGGAAGCTGTGAACACAGACAGGTTCCCGGAGATCAGAAAGTAGATCACAATCTTTATAATTTTTCCATTTACTTTTAATATTATTTCTATTCCTTTTCACTTTCTATTGGTACTGTCTGAGAGAAGCAGATTTGGTGAAATCTGTGGTTACTTAAAAAAGAAAAGATGGGGAAGCTACTGATTCTCTTTCTGCTCTCAGCCCCTTACTGTGTATCACACACAGACATTTTCTTGTACCAATCTACTTCTTAGCCCTAATATTCAAGATTCCTGCCACCCCATTTCCAACTCATCTAACATGATGAGCTGCTGAGGAAGAAAAACCTACAGAAATAGGAATGCTGGTAGTGAGAGGTAAGACCTGCTTCCGCATGGCTTTGAACTTGAAAAACTGTAGTGCAGCCTTTCACATCAGAGTTGTCTTATCTTTGCAGGATGGATAAGACGACTGTGAATAATACATTATTCACAGTTTCTCTAAGAGATTTTATGTTTAAAATGATGTTTAAATGAATCCAGTTCTCTGAGAAATAGTTGAAAGTCTATAGGCTATCATTGTTGTCAGAATGCCTAGTTCAATAGATGTGATCAAACTAGTAACAAAAGAAGCTTGATCTTTAAAAATCTTTGCTCAAAGAACACTTTTCTGCTTCCTAGAGAAATAAAACAACCCCTAAATATTATATCATGCACTTCTTGACTTACATATTCAAGGAAACAGAATAGCAGCTTTGTAGGATCAAATAAGAAAAAAATTATAGTGTGCCACAGATCTTAATCAAATTCTCTTGAGTAAAAATGTGATACTTCTCTTGAACTATTTAAAAATTTATCACCAACCCAAAATTGCAAATCCTGAGGAAATTTTTGAAAAAAAATTTTTTAAATATTTAAAATTTTTTCAAATTTCTATACTAAGGTGTTGTTGTTTTTTCCTGTTCTCTGAAGTTGGAATATGTCAAACATAACCTTTTCAATAATAATTTTAAATTTTTAAGGAAATTTTATATGTATTGCTTAAAAAGAGAAGCTTTGGGCAGATATGAAGACTGTTTCAGTATTTGAAAGCCTGTCACGTAGAAAAGACTTCGCAGAGATGAAACTCTTTCCTTGAGAACATTTGAAGCAGAAGCTAGTTCAAAAGTCAAGATACTGTGTGTGCAGAACATTGAGGTGATTGGACCTGTTGCCATTTATATTTTATTCTATTTTATGGAGTCAATTAAAGAATGCATTTTATTTGACAAAGATAAAAGTTTTATTATATATGTTTTTGAACAGTGAGCAGAGATGCCTCCATGAGGGTTTTAAAGAATGTTTTCAGAAGTTACAAAAATGAGTGTAGTGATAGCCAAGAAAAGTAGTGCCTTGAGGGTTAAATTGAACTTAAGACTGTGTCCCAATACTGAAATATCCTTCCCTCATTCTCCACAAAGACCATCCTACAGGGGAATTGAGCACTGCCATCCTTAGAGACACTGCATATCCAACCACGTGCCCCACTAATCCTGCCTCACTACAGGTACCATATGTTTGAGTATGGAGGTCGACACACTACAGTGTCGGTACATTTATGGGAGTCAACGTCTCAGGCTTACTTTGAAGAATTTAATAGTGACGCTTAAGGAATGGTGGTGCTAAGTTTTATTATGTGTTTCTTTGTGTGTGTTTTGTACCTGCACACTCATTAAGAACCAGAGAAAATCTGGTTCTACGACATTACATCAGAAATCACTAGTCTTTTATTAAACATACAATAGAACCTCCACAATCGACACCCTCCCTACATTGACCTCCCCTTGGGTGAACCTAATTTTTGTAGACACCACGTGTACATCTCAGTGTAATAGCCCAGCTCTGTCCCATGGATGGTCAAATTACAGAGAGGTTCTACTGTATTTTAATAAGACTAAGTCACAGCTCTCTATAGTTAAATAAAATAAAAACAGTATTAACTGAAAATAAAAGACAGAGGAGGAGGGGTAGAAGAAGAGAAGGAAAAGAAAGAATATTATTTCTATAGAGGATTAAACATCATACTTAATACAACAGCCACCAACATCATAAGTCATCTGAGGAATTACTGAGAATAAGACATTCTCCTGGCAAGCCTGGAAATCTCTTGTGACTTGGAAGGCAAGTCACCAAGTAACTCAGTAATCCTGGAGGAGCAAAGTTCAGTCCTGTAGTGGTAAGGCTAATGTTAAACATTAAGCATTTTATGGCAGTTCCTTGAAGGATTATTGGAGAAAAATTGCATGTAGTATTTGGAGATCAGTTCCCTTACCACCCTTGAAGATCATTTCCTTGGGTACATAATCTCTTGGCACCTATGAGATTATTTCCCTGCACACGCTGCCCTGCTTGTCTTTAATTAGTAGTCTTTCTGCCCATTATGTGTCCTCTCAATAAAAGGACTCTGTGAGAAGCGCTCAGAGCTATCCTGTACCTATGGTTAGGCTCACCTCTTGCAGCATGTACTGTCAACCCGTGATCATTTATGCGGTCATGACATATTCCAATATTCTCGTCTCATTTAATTTCCCCTCCCAGGGGCCTTTATCCTCCTCTTCACTTTGGTAGGTTCTGTGTGTTTTGTCAGCACTGCTGCAGATGTCTGTGCTTATGTGGAAAAATGAACAAGAAAAATCTGTTTTCTTTGTATTTTTCCTTGCTGACTTCCAAGCATAAGCAAAAATGTACGTAAGCAAATGAGCCAAATGATTATGGGTAATTAGCTTGTGTAATATATGAAAGCAAACGGTTTGCTATATACATGCAATGTTTGTTTTTTTTTTTTACTTTTACAATATTATATTATCATTAAAACTTATCTGTAGCCAGCCAATTAGAACATTCACTGAAATTTAGCCTCTTAGAAGTCAACTCTATGAGCATTTCTGCAAGAAGTTTTCTACAACATTCAAATGGTTTTGTAATTTTGAAAATGACGTAATTTCTTCATGATGTTAATCTATGGATATTAAAAGAGTGTAGTAATTCAATCTCTTTTAAATAATAACCTTTAAGTTATGCCCTTATCACAGTGTTTGATATCATCTTGAGCTCTCCAATGAGGTAATTGATCTCATTGTTATTGTGTGTCAATTTCAAGATACATAATTTGCTAGACTCATTTATCACACTTTATAATCACCATGGATGATGACTACAGCTTTAATGTCGTTCTGTTTTTGATTAGTGTAATGTCTTTTCCAAGTTTCATTATCTACAAAGGATTAGAAGAATTATGTCTCTATGCCTGTCAAGTTTCACACTTAACATGAAAACTAAATTCACTTTAAAGGATCTTTAAAAACAAATTTCATTAAAGCACTGTTGCTTGAATAAAATGAGCTCTTATTTTAAAAAAATTATTTATATGATAAGAAGAATTCTTAAGTAGATAGTTTAAGAGCCAATGCATCTAGGTCAGAGTTTCACTGGTTTGTGAATATTATTCATCTTTATCTATGGTCTCCAGAGTATAGAAACATCTTTACTGTGACTTCACACTGTATTTGGCTTCCAGATCACATGCAGACATCATGAAAGAGTGGCATGTAAATAATGAGACCTAGATTTTCTTCCCAGTTCCACATGCTACTATTATTTTATTATAAAATTTATTCATTTTCTTGAATAATCATATTCAATTCCTTGTCTATACAATAGAGATAATAGCACTTTAGAGTTAGTTTCTTAGCATTACTATGAGGTGATAATATGTATATGAAAGCCCTTAACATATTATCTGAACTAATAGACATTAAATATATGTTCTCTGCAATCGCACCAGGTATTTCTTTGCCTTTAGTTATTACTATAACATTCATTAGTGTTTTTGACTTTATTTTTATTAGACTTATTTAAATATTCAAATTTATATTAATTAAAATGAGCTAGGAGGAGATTATCTGGCTAGAAAATAAATTGCCTCCATTTATTTTTTACTCTGTTGATGTGTTGATGTACAAATTATACATACACGTCTTGTGTATTGTAACATTCTCAGATCATTTCAGAAGGAAGAGTGCACTGTTGGGACATCAGGTGTACACGTGGCAAATTACTACTTAATATTCATGTCTTCTTCTTCATGACAAATCTTAATGCATTTGCATGAGCACCAATATCTTCAACTAAAAATTCTTGTTTTTCCTAACTTTCCTTTTGTTTCAGAACTTTTGAAATATTTTTGTCACATTCTTAAAATTATGATCATTTTACTTGAATTGTCAGAATGGTCACAGGATTTTTTTTTAAATGCTTACTCATCTAATTGTAGTGTTCCTTGTTTCCATGTAGAGTTCTTCTACCTCCTTTTTTAGAGCATATTTCAATCTGTCAGTTGCATTTTTCTCTTAATATACATTTCCCAAAAGTTCAAGAACATTTCTCAAGAATTGTTAATCATTGTCAAAGATCTATTTTTAAATTTTGCTGTGTCATCAAAGAATTGATGGAAAAGTGGATTTTGAAATGCATGTGTTTTATCTTCCACAAAACTTAGCATAATAATGAATGCGAGAGCTCTTTTTCTTTTCTTTTTTTAATTATTATTTTTTTTATTGTTTGGGATTCATTGAGGGTACAAAGAATTAGGTTACACAGATTGCATTTGTTTATTAAAGTCCCTCTTATAATTGTGTCCCACCCCCAATGTTGTTTCATACACCAGGATCCCCATCTTCCCTCCCCTCCCCCTTTTAGACAGTCATCTTGGCTTAGCATCTAATGCTTTCTCTTGTTCATGACCAAAGGCTCCTTGTGTACTTATGCTACTAAGTACGTTTAAAGTACAGATACATTTCTAATGCTGCTACACCCAAAGATGATAAACTCTAGATATTTGTCATTATTCCCCCACATGTCCTTCACGTTTAAAATTAGAATGTTTGTTTACTAGGAGTTTATTGAATAGTTGACACCTAATATTATTCATTTAACACTCACAAATTGCAGGGGAAATTTGTATTTTTATTCTTGCAAAAATCAAATACTTTCCCTTGTAACTCTAAAGTAGGTAATCATCATTCCTATTTTATGTTTTGCTAGAATATTTGTGCATATATTATCAGAAAGATTAAGCAGCCACACACCTCCAGGAATTACTACATAGTTTACATAGCCGGGTAATCACAAGGACTCTCCAGAGAGATTCAGGTTAGCTAGAAACTTTCTGTGGATAGCTTTAACAAAAGTTTCTGGAGGTAACACAGCAAAAAAGAAAGTTGACTTTTTTTTGTTCTTTTTTTTTTTTTTTTTTTTTACAAATCTACGTTCACTGCAGAAAGATACATCATATTATACCATTCCTATATTGAGTTTAAAGATCAGGAAGGGAAGAAATGGATTATTATTCTAGCAGTTGGGAGTGTATTTTATGTAGGAGACCCCATTTCCAAAAAAGTCACAAAGTATTTTCTCAATAAATAGAACTAAAAGATATATCTCTCATAGATTTCTTCCTCTGTGGTATAGATCTTCCTTATATTTAGTATTTTTTTTAGTATTTAACTTGTATATTTAATAGCTTCTTCCAATGATAGCTGATGAAATGTTGGCTTGGTGAAAGATCTTTAACTTTGGGTAGTTTCATTAAAGTTATATACTCAGTAACTGGTAATTTGATGTCATTTGTACAGGACCCTATTAGTATAGCATAATTGTTCTGGTGTTGGCATTCTGTCTGATAGTCTCCACTGTGTTGGAATACACACTAGTAAACCCCTGTGTACTAACTGGTCTATGCACCAAGCCATAACTCTCTGTTCAAATGTGTAACTAATTCATAACTCATGCATATTATAAAAATAATAGGTTTGAAAAATGTCATTGTCAAATTTATTTACTATAAAGTAAGAGATTATTTTATTAAAAACATAACATTTTCTAGTGAAGAAATATTTAGATAAATCCAGTACTTGGATTAATATTTCCATTCTCATGTTCTTCATTTGTTTTAATGAGAATTTAAGGGAATTTTCAAAGGCCACTTCTTGCTTAATATTTTCTCTAGGATGACAGTTTTGAGTAATGGATTTTATATGTATGATATGTTTAATTTATTCAGAATAATGACATTTCTAAATAAATATATTAAATGATTAATAAATTATTTAGACATTTAATATGCTGTTTCTTATAGGAGTTGCAGCTTTTCGAATTACCTTTGGCCAAGCATTTTTTGTGTGTTAGCTGAAAATTAATTTCTGAATTTACTTCTCAAAAGTTTACTTTCTACATGCATGAATTGTCAAATAAATGAGAAATATAAAGGACATGGCTCATTAAAATAAATGTGTCTTTAAAATAAGGGTGTATAATTACATGTTATAGCTATATATTGTATAATATATAGCTGTATGTGAAGAGAGAATAAATTCTCTTTTTTAATCTGTAAGAAAATATAATTTGGCTACTCTACTGGAAAGTTCCTACAACAAAAAAGATAGGTTTTGAATGTAATAAATGAGCAGGTGGCTGAGCAGTGCGTGTTGACTGAGTACAGTGGACTCACACTGGGTCTAACAACGCCTTTTATTGATAATCTTCCGCCATCTGCTCTGAAGATTTATTCATATCATGAAAAAAGGCAGGTGAGAAAAGAAAGAATTCAAATAAGTCATAACACCTAAATTCTGAATCATGCTGTTTTTTGCAAAGTGGATCAATGCTACTGTTGCTTTTAAAACGTTGCAGTGTTGGAACTAACAAAGACGATGGTTAACTTCCATTGTTGGAATATCTGTTGACATGAACTGGAAGGTGCTTCCAGAAATGTTGGATTCATACATTTAAAAGATTGGTGGAAACTCTCCTAATGTAATTTACCTTTTGTATGGGGCTGATGCTTTCAGGCCTACAAAAAGAAAAGAATGTCTACATAATCACATTCTCTAAATTATTAGGAGTGAGTGAATAAAGGGCTATTGTAAATAGAAAAAGCAGGAAGCTTACAAGGGAAAAGCATAGATTTGACATTAACTTGCATTTGTATTTTTAAAATAAAGTTAATTTATTTCTACTCTGATATTTATTATTTTGTTCCTTCTAGTAATTTGAGGTTTTTTTATTGTTTTCTAATTCTTTAATGTGAACTGTTAGATCATTTATTTCAAGTTTTTCTCAATTTTGATATAGATTTTTATTGCTATAAAGTTCCCAGTTAGCAGTAGTTTGTCTGTATCCCATAGGTTTTAATATTTTTGTATTTCCATTTCATTTATTTCATGAATGTTTAAAAATTTTTATCTTAATTTCTTCATTGAATCATTCATAATTCAGTAACATTATCTGTATTTTCATTTGTTTTTACATTTTTCAAATTTCTTTTTTTGTCCTTGTTTATAGAGAACATATTTTATAGTTAAAAAACATAAAGATCAAACTCTTAGAAATGATAAAAAATGTAGTAAAATTGTAGAGTATAAGGTCAACATTCAAAAATCAGTAGCAATTCTATATGCTAAAAGTGCATAATTTTAAAAAAGAATTAAGAAAGCAATCCTATTTGCAATAGTTACTAAAAATAATTATGTAGGCAAAAATTTTATCAAAGAAGTGAAATATCTCAACAATAAAATGCTAACACTGATGAATAAATTGAAGAGATCACACAAAAAATAGAAAAAATTCTATGCTTATGGATTGTAAGAATTAATATGGTTAAAGTGCCTATACTATTCAAAGTGATCAACCAGATTCACTGTAGTCCCTATGAATGTGCTAATGTCATTCTTCACATAATTATAAAAATAAAATTCTAAAATCTATCTGAAACTGTGAAAGACCCAGAATTACCAGTCAATCCTGAGCAACACATAATCTGACTTCAAATGTACTACAAAGCTGTTCTAACCAAAATAACGTAGTACTGGCATAAGAATAGACATACAGACCAGCAAAACAGCATAGAGAATCCTGAATAATTCCATGCATATAGAACCAAATTATTTTTGACAAAATTCGAAGGAAATACATTGGGGAAAATAAACTCTTTTCAATACATGGTGATGGGGAAACAGGATAATCACATGGAGAAAACTGAAATTAGACCTTATCTCTCACCATATACAGAATTAAAATCAAAACAGATTAAAGAATTAAATAGAACACTTGAATCTATGAAAATACTACAAGAAAATATTGGAGAAACCCTTCCAGACATTCGTCTAGATAGTTTTTTTGATGAAGACTTCAAAAGCACTAGCAATAAAACCCAAACTGGAAAACCAGATTACATCAAATGAAGAATCTTTAGTACAAAAAGAGGAAACAATTGAAAAAGTGAAGAGATAACCTATAGAGTAGTCGAAAATATTTGTGAACTATTCATTTGACAAGCAAATAAGTTGCAGAATATATTAATAACTCAATTATGTAAACACAAATCATTCAAGTTAGAAAACAGACAAATGATCTAAATAAACATTTCTTAATAAAAGGCATATAACTGGCCATTTAAAAATGTTCAATAAGACTAATCATTAGTGTAATTAAAATTAAAGCCACAATGAGATAGCATCTCACCAGAATTAAAATCACTATTATCAAGAAGACAGTTAACATTATGATAATATGATGGCGAGTATGCCATGAGGGCACACTCATGCACTATTGGTGGAAATATAAATTAGCCCCATAGCTGTGGAAAACAGAATGGAGTTTTCTTAAAAAAATAAAACTAGCTGTACCAGGGGTGCCTGTGGCTCACAGAAATAGGGCGCCAGCCCCATATGCTGGAGGTGGAGGGTTCAAACCCAGCCCTGGCCAAACAACAACAACAACAAAAAAGAAAACCCATAAAACTAGCTCTGCCATATTATCTGACATTCCTACTATTTGATGTATCTCCAAAGGAAATAAATTGTTATGTCAAGGAGATACCTGCACTCCCATGTTGACTGCAGCACTATTCACAAGAGTCAAGAAACTGAATCCACATAACAGCCAAGTCAAGAAGCTAATCAAAGACCAAATTCCCTTCACAGTGGTAGGGGTATATTGAACACCTTTTGGGTGCTTGACACAACTACAAGACGGACTCTACTTACAATATTCAAAAATTGTGACCTGGTTATTTGTACCTTCACAATAACCTGAAATTTAAGAAAAACATGATACGTTATCTCATTGCTGAATTACACTACAGTCAACTTTGTAGTACTACCTTTGGGAAGCTTTGCATGAACACCAACACCTAGTTTGCCCTTCAAGCAATTTTTAAGCTCTTTTTCTGGAATGACCTTCAGAAGGTCATTGTATGGCACAAAAAAAAACATGCAACAAAAATAATGAATAATGAATACAACTTAGCAAGGCGCTACCCGAATCTATACAAACACAGTGGTGAGACCTTGATAAACCAAGGTAATGAAACTTTACTGGGTTATTCAAACAGTCCTGCCAACGTAAGTGGATAGTGCCAAGTTTGGAAACTTAATTGTTCAAACTTCATATTTATGACTTCATAAAAGGATGCATGTATGGTAAAAGCTGAGTGCATGCTCAGAAAAGACTTGGGAAAAAGACAAGTTGCCAGTCACTAAAATCTAGCTGATCTTAAAGTTCCCAAGAAAGGAAAAGGTAAACACAAACCTATCTTGTAAACTAATGTTCACAACTAAGCATGAAAGAAAAACAAAAGTTGTTTAATAAAATTTTAAAGCAATCATTGGATCACAATTAAATTGTACTAACTTTAGAGTGGGCCTTATGATGACAATTTACAAAATATTACTAAAAGTAAGAACTTTCAAATAAAAATAGCAGAGTAGTCACCAGCTCAATTATTATACATTGCAGGTAATAGAATCTACAGAATTATTCCAGGAAAATGCAAAAAAACAACAAGCAGCACAAATAAGAACAACAAAATCACAAATGCATACACACTCAAAATGATAATAAGCACAGAAACATATCTTGGGAGCATAGAGAAATCCAATACAAAACTTGTTACAATGTGTAATCTAAAATGTTAAGTTTTCAACAAAAACCAAATACAAAACACACAAAAAAGAAAACAGTAAAGTATGACAAATACAGAGAGAAAAAGTACAATAAACAAAAAATGTACCTGAGGGGGCACAAAGTTTCAGCTTAGTAGGCAAGAGAGTTTAGCCAGCTATAATAAATATGTTCACACAACTAAGGGACCATGTCTGAAGATATAAATGAATGCATGATGACAGTGTTTCACCAGCAAGAGAATACTAATAGAGAAAAATGTTACAAAAATCACCAAATTAAAATCCTTAAGTTGACATGTACTGTAAAAGAAGTGAAAAATTCACTAGAAGGGCACAGAAATAGTTTAGAACCAGCAGATGAAAGATCTATGAACTAGAAGATAAATCAATAAATAACTATCTGTTCTAAGGAAAAGAAAGAAAATTAAATAAATAAAAATAAAGTGAGACTCAAAGACATGTGGACCTTTCATTAAGTGTAATAGCGAACAATAAATGAGAATCTCAGAAATAAAGGAAAAGGAAAAAGTGAGAGAATAAGCATTTAAATAATAATGACCAAAACTTCTCACTTTTTATAATATATCAATTTACACACTATCAAAGCTCAATGAGTTCAAAGTAAGATGAACTGAAAAGATCTATATCTATATAAATAAAAATATCATGTCAAAAGTTGAAAACAATGCTGTTCTTGAAAGCAGTAAAAGAAAAAGTACTTATTGTTTATAAACAATAAATAAAATTAATAGCTATTTTCTCATCAGAAAGTATGGAGACCATAAAAGAGAGGAAATACACTTTCAATGAGTTGAATTAAAAAGACTGTCAACCAAGCATTCTATTGAAGCTGTTTTCTCTCAAATATATAGGAAAAATTAAGATCTTTCTAGGTTTACTACAAACAACTAAAAAAACTCATCACTCACAAACTTTTACTATTAAAAATACAAAATACAAAAATACCAAGAGAATGTTTCCAATTGACATGAAAGGACAGTAGATGGTAATGCAATATGTAAGAAAAATAGGAAAAAGATGAGGGAGAGATATATAGAACAGGCAAAGTTAACTACAAAGATATTATAAAAGGCAATGTAAACTTTTAAAACATGATGCTTTTCTGTGTTCTTTTAAAAGACAATTGCATGAATGAATAATTATAAAACTGTGTGAAACAGATTAGAATTTGTATGACTATAATGGCAAAAGTCAATGGTATTGATGAAGGTATGTTTAGAGCTAACTTTTGGCATACTATTTATATTAGTGTTCTTTATTTAAACTGGATCAAATTAAGATACTGATTATAATTTCAAGCATAGACACTAATAAATAATTCAAAAATATATAGCAAAAAAGACACTCTTTTTTTTTTTTTTTT
>CAUYON010175667.1:0-19347 GCA_963573935.1 Arctocebus calabarensis
TTAGTTATAGTAAATTTCTTCAACATGTGGATGTCATTAAAGTATTTAATTTCTCCATCATAAATGAAACTCAGTTTAGCTGGATACAGAATCCTGGGTTGAAAGTTCTTTTGTTTTAGGAGATTAAAAGTCAATGACCATTCTCTTCTAGCTTGAAAGGTTTGATCAGAGAGATCTGCGGTTATTCTAATAGTCTTCCCCTTGCAGGTAATGGATTTCTTATGTCTGGCTGCTTTCAGTATTTTCTCCATCATATTAACTTTAGTGAAGTTAATTATGATGTGCCTGGGGGATGTCTTATTCAGGTTGAGTTGTGCTAGGGTTCTGAAACTGTCTGCTATCTGAATTTCAGAATCTCTTGGCATGTCTGGAAAGTTCTCTTTCATAATCTCATAAAGAACAGACTCTGCCTTGTGACGTCACTTCATCATTTTCAGATATCCCTATAAGGCGAGTATTGGTTTTCTTTGAGTTATCCCAGAGCTGTCGGAGAGAATGATCCGTTTTTGCCTTCCATTTCTCTTCCTCTTTGAATATTTGGGAACATTCAAAAACTTTGTCTTCCATGTCAGAAATCCTTTCTTCTGCTTGCTCCATTCTGTTACTGAGGGATTCTACTGTATTTCTTAGAACTTTGAGTGCTGCAACTTCTTGTCTCAATGTGTCAAAATCTTTGGTCATTTTGTCTTTGAATTCGTTGAATTCTTGAGACATCTTTTGGGTCATCTTTGGATTACTGCCTGAAATTCTAATGCCATCTTTTCCACCAGTCCGCTGATCTTATTTGCTAGCCACACTCTGAATTCGATTTCTGACATCTCAACCATTTGCTTATGCAAGGGATCTTGTGCTGTATGGACCATGTCATTCCTTGGGGGAGTTGATCTACTCTGATTATTCATATTGCCAGAGTTTTTCTGTTGATTCCACCTCATGATTATTTTTCACTGTTGCCTATGACCATCCTCAGAGTTGGGAAGGTTCCTCTCCCAGATCAGACCCCGGCAGGATCACTCTGTTGTTGCTGGATCTTTGTAGGGAGTGACCCTGTATAGCTCCTCTGGGACTGCCCCACCCAGGGAGTTCTGGTTGTAGGAGCAGCTCCAGAGTGTGGCACACCCAGATCAAGCAGCAGGGCATGGGATGGAGCTCCCAGTGGCCTTTGCCAAGGGAGTCCATGCCTCCAGCAGTCTCTGGCTAGGAGGAGGGCTCCGGAGGCAGGGCGGTGGGCCTGGGGCACGGATTGGAGCTGGGCGGGCCAAGGCCGGGCAGGGCACAGATCAGCCCCAGGAGAGAGTCCCAGCAGACTTCCTGGCCGCTGCTGGTGGTGGGCCAAGGCCCATTGGGGTGCCAGTCAGGGCCACATGTGGGGCCCAGCAGAGTGGAGTTCCTTGCCACTGTGGGCAGCAGGCATGGGGCACAGATCAGAGCCCGCGTAGGTCCCAGCGGTGGCAGGCTGAGGCCAGGCAGGGCCCATATCAGCACCAGGAGGTAGCTGCAGCGGACTTCCTGGGCACTGCTGTTGGTGGGCCAAGACTCGGTGGGGTGCCAATCACCACGCGGGGGTCCCTGCAGAGTGGAGTTCCTGGCTGCTATGGGTGGCAGGCTTGGGGCATGGATCAGAGCTGGCGGGGGTCCCAGCGGGCAGCAGGCCAAGGCTGAGTGGGGTACAGTTAGGTGCCAGGTGAGAGTCCTGGTGGACTTCC
This sequence comes from Arctocebus calabarensis, assembly GCA_963573935.1. Classification (NCBI taxonomy): domain Eukaryota; kingdom Metazoa; phylum Chordata; class Mammalia; order Primates; family Lorisidae; genus Arctocebus; species Arctocebus calabarensis. Next base: position 1,707 of record CAUYON010175667.1, read on the forward strand.
TGACTGCTGCTCACAAGGGGCCCAAGCCTGTGGTGGAGTTCCTGGCCTCTACTGGCAGCACCAAGGCCCAGCAGGGTGCCAATCGGGGCACGCAGGGGGCAGGGAGTCCCAGTGGAGTGGAGTTCCTGGTCACTGTAGGCAGCGAGCCTGGGGCACAGATTGGAGCCAGGCAGGGGTGTCAGCGCGCAGTGGGCTGAGGCTCCATGGGGCCCTGATGGGCACCATGTGGGAGTCCTGGTGGACTTCCTGGCCGCTGCTGGTGGCAGGTTAAGGCCAGGTAGTGTGCAAATTGGGGTGCACGAGAGTCCCAGCAGAGTTCCTGGCTGCTGCTGGCACTGCCCAAGGCCCAGCAGGTGTACCGATGGAGTTCCTGGCTGCTGCAGACGGCGGGCGAGGCCTGGTGGGGCACTGATCCGAGCTGCGCAGGTGTCCCAGTGTCTTCCCTGGCCTGGGAGCTGGCGGGGGCTCAGTGGGCCCCAAGTCTTTTACCTGGCAGCTGCCTGGTCCGACAGATAGGGAGGGTGGGCGCTGCTCAAGTCCTTCTCCCTCAGTTTCAGCAGAGGTCAGGCTTCTGGTGGTTAGGTAAGGGGGGAAGGGAGTCCTAGAAGTTCAGAATGAGGGAAAACTTTTGTTCATTTTTCTGCCTGAAGCTTGGTTTCTGGAAGTTGCAGCTTGCCTCAGGGGTGACCTGCAGTTATCACTTCCCTCTCTCTCAGCTGGGCCCCAGTCTTCAGCTCAATTGGGCAATTTCTGGAGGTTATCTTTCCTTTTGGATAGGAGCCTCTGTAGGAAGCTGCTTCCCATAGGCCATCTTGCCCCTCCCTCGGATTTGCCTATTCTTGACACTTTATATAAATGGGGCCAGGTCTCTGTCTACTGGTGTCTTCCCCCACCTTCTCCCTTCTCCTTCTCTGGCTTCCTGTAAAGCCAGGCTCCTGGATTGCTAGGATAGCCCTATAGGGCCAACTAAATCTACCTAAATAGGCTTTCTTTCCTGCTTATCTCTGGCCTGCTATCCCATCCTGCTTTTTCTTATTCCCTCCCCTTCATTAAAATCTATTCTCAGTTCCAATCAATTCACCAGCACTTATTGAACACTAAGTACAAAAAACTAATAATATATAGATAGCATCCACCTGACAATGGTTCAACTTAGGATATTTTGACTTTACAATGGTACAAAAGTGATAGGTGTTCAGTACACTCCTCAACTTATAACTAATTTATTGGGATGTAATCTCATAGTAAGTCAAAGAGTATTGAATTGTAAAATTGAGCACTTGATATGAATCAAACTGTCCTAATAGCTTCACTTGCATAAACTCTTGAAAGTCACAACACCTGAATGAAGTAGGTAATATTATTATTATTCCCATTTTGCAGATGATTAAAGTAAGGCATAGAAAGAATAAGAGATTTCTGCATGGTTAGTAGCAGAACTGGGATGTGCCTAAATGCCAGGGGGCATGAGTTGGAGTGGCAGGCAATACAATAAAACAGAAGGCATAGTTCTTTACTTCAAGGAGTAGGAAGAAGAAATAAATTATATACACATGCAATATTGAAGCAACAGGGTAAAACAGTGATTTTTGTGCACTAGATGCCTCAGAATCATCCAACACAAATTGTCAGGCACTACCTCCAGGGTCTTTGGGTTGTAGGTCTAGGATAGAGTAGGAAGAACTGCATATTAAGCTGGTTCAGGGACAAGCTGCTAGTCCAGGGACTTCAACACAAGAATCACTGTCATAGAGAATAACTGTCTTTAGGAAGCATCTGGAAATGTAGCAGCAAGTAGTATAAATGTGCACATTTAGATAAAGTATGAGCTATGGTGTCATTTCTGTGTTGCAGGATGAATTAGTTAGTGGAGGTAACTGAGGAAATGAAGACAATTATCAAACCGATAGGATGAAGTCCATCCTTCCTTAAAACTCTCCTATCCTTCCCTCCTCCTGTGCCTGGCACGTCAAACGCAGGTTGATGACAGGGCACCTGAGACCCTTCACAATATGGCTTCTGCACACTGCCTCATGGTCCTGACCACTCAGCCATCCCCACTTACAGTCCAGCAATTCCAAGTTGTTCTTCATTTCGAATCTTCTCTGCTGGTTCATGCCCACCCTATGTGTTTCACTGCCTGAAATACCCCCAGTAGGCTCCCCTCCATAAGTTCTCCTGGTTCCAGAGCCAAACTACCTGGACTCAAATCTGGGCTCTACTACTTACTAGCCTTACTTACCTTGGACACGTTGGTTAACTTCTCTGGGCCTTGGTGTCCTCATCTGTAAAATGTGGGTAAACACTTTTCCTCACAGTATTAAAGTAAGGATTAAATAAGGTAGGATTTATAAAACATATGGCACAGAGTCCAGCACATATTTTAAAATTTTAAGTATTTCCACTATTATTAATTTTACTAAATAGAGCTTAGGCATTATCTCTGCCAGAAAGTCTTCCTTATCACTCCTAGCCCCATGCCCACTAGTATTCTTAGTGAACCCCTCTCTCTCCTGTACTTCCTCTGTACCGCATATTCGCTATATATGCTTCTATTTGATTCCTGGTTCTGTCACGTGTTAGCTATGTGATTGTGAGCAAGTCTTTTAAGTTCACTGAGCCTTGGTTTTCTCATTTGTAAAATGAAGGTGAAAATAGCCTAACAATCCCCATCTCATGGAGTTCTACTTATATTTTAAAAGGCAATGCATGCAGGGGCTATTAGCACATTTAGTAATGCTCAATAAATGATTGCCAATGTTAGTTTTTCTTTTTCTTTTTTTGAGACAGAGTCTCATTCTGTCACCAGGGTGTCATAGCTCACAACAATCTCAAACTCTTGGGCTTGAGCAATCCTCTTGCCTCAGCCTCCTGAGTAGCTGTGACTACAGATGCCCACCATAACACCCAACTGGTGTTTTTAGAGATGCGGTCTCACTCTTGCTCAGGCTGATCTCGAACTCCTGAGCTCAAGTGATTCACCTGCCTCGGCCTCCAAGAGTTTTAGAATTACAGGCGTGAGCCATAGTGCCCTGTCTGCTGATGCTACTTAGACTGCATCGTGTGGTTGTGATAAATGAAGGAATCATTCCTTCTCAAGGTAAGGTAATGATAGTCTTATCTCAGGAAACAGTTGAGGGGAGCAGACAGTTTTATTTATTGATTCTTGGTTGTGACATTACTATTGTAGTCCTAGACTTGACTTCTAGCTAGCCACGTCCCGACCTCATTATATGTGCCCAGCATCTCCCCCAGTTCTCCAGCATATAGCACACTGTTGCAAGCCTTTCTGATTAGGTTTTTTTTTCCTTTCCCATTTTACTTCTTGGCTAATTCCTGCTCTCTCTTTAATATTCAGCTTTTTGTGTTACCTGCTGTAGAAGGACTTCCCTGAATCTCTAGATTGAGGTGGTACCTTATCTTATGCCTATGCCAGTACAGTGCTTATGATGTTGTCATAGAACTTTCTGTTTATGCATCAGTCTCCCCAATTAGATTGTGCCTTTATTAGGAAGCAAGTATATTTGGCTTCATCTCTAACCCCAGCACCTAGCTCAGTGTTTGCAACATAGTATGGGCTCAATGAGTATCTGAGGTAAACTGAGGAGACCCAGCTGAAACAGGACAGGTTTAAAGTTACTGTTGAAATGTCAACAAGTTGCCACAAACAAGTTACCTCTCCTGAAACTGCAGCATGGAAAACATCTGGGCATTCTTCTGGCGGTAGGAAGATGGTTAATTTGACCTATGACTCATGAAAGAACGCCGTTAAACGAAGTTGGCCTTCTATTAGAAACTTGGGGAACACTGCCATCTAGTGATGAAATTAAGAGGTGCTGGGGGATGAGATCTGCCTTTCTCCACAGAGGCATGAAGAACACCACTGAGCCTCCATTTACAAAAAGAAGAATGGCCAATTCTCCTGAATAGGGCAGGTGTGTGGTGCGCGTTTTCACCTCATCTTGTTAACTGAGGACAATAAAGGTTTAGGTATCTTATTTTGTTAGTCACCGAGTCCTGTTAACATGGCTAGTTGCTGATGAGTCAAGAATTTTCCAGGATAGTTCAGATGGAACCTATTTGGTCCAATTGTAATATTCAGTGTCAGCCGATGTACTTTATTTTTTCAAATGGAAAATATGATTGGCACAAATATGATTTAAGTCGTTATGCAACTGCATACAAGAATCAATTAAGAGACAAGACACAATAAAAACTTGACCCAAGTCATTGACTGGTTGTGTGTGTGTTAAGCAAATATACCCAAATACATGCACAAACGTTTCCAGTCATTCTGGGACTATCTATACATTTAGGAATCCTCCAAAAATTTTGGAATACCCTGTTCTTAGAATTATCCTGAGCTAACTCCAGTAATAAATGTTACAGGTAATCTACAACATTGCCAGAAACTGAATGTGCAATGCATTTGGACTCAAACCAATTTAGCTTTGGACTGTTGCTCTATCACTTACTGGCTATGTGACCTTGGGCAAGTGACCTAACCTCTCCATGCATCTTCATTTGCAAAATGAGAGTGAAAAGAATACCCATCTCATTCAGGTTCTATATGGGTGAAGCACACACACATGCATATGTGAGATGCCTCAACAAAGTGTACACATTTTAACAAAAAAAATATGAAATTTGTAATGCTCAAGGCACACTTGACTTCTTCAATTTCAAGTGGTGCTCTAACGTGACTTGTGTTCATCTCTTGTTATCAGTATATATTGAGTATTACAATTGTAATACAGGTTTTTTTGGCACCCTCTCTCTCTATATAAAACACAGTAACAGTGTAGGGCACTTTGAGAAGTGCTCACATTTTTAAAAAGAACTTTGTTACAACTCCTTTACTATCCTTAAATGAAACAGGAAAACTCATAGACAATATAATGTACCCACTACACACATAATTTTATATATTTGTGTAGATGTGTGTGTTTATATATACATACATTAAAAAGAACTCTGTTAAAACTCCTTTACTATCTTTAAATGAAACAGGAAAACTCATAGACAATATAATGTACCCACTACACACATAATTTTGTATATTTGTGTATAGGTGTGTGTAATATATATAATGTGAATATATATATACACACACATTTTGTATATTTGTAATTTGTATATATATTACACACATATACACAAATATACAAAATTATGTGTGTAGTGGGTACACTATATTGTCTATATGTTATATGTCTATATATACTACACACACATATTCACAAATATGTAAAATTATGTGTGTAGTGGGTACATTACATTGTCTATATTTTATATGTTTGTGTATATGTGTATGTATATAATATAATATATATACACACAAATATATAAAATTATGTGTGTAGTGGGTACACTATATTGTCTATGAGTTTAGATAGATGTCTATATATATTGTATTATATACACACATACACATGAAGGGAAGGAGAGGGAGAGAGAGCCCTAACTACAGTGCAAAGGAGAAATAAAAGGAATTACTGGCAATAGACCACAAATTTCCATTCCCAATGATTCAGGCCACACCAGTGTAGAAGACCTAAAGAAATAGGCAGAAACTTGCACCAATGTCTAGAAACACCATACAAATGCTACAAATGCAGACGCATACAGGAACATTGCATTACTGACTCAATCTCCAACAGCAGCGTTGCTGCTGGCAATGCGATCTTCAAAAATGCTAAACAACTCCTGGGAGAGTTCTGAACAAAACCGAGCACAATTTTCCCTTGATTTACATGGTAGTTGCATTCCGGGAAATTTCAGCATATACTAAAATAAAACCGTACCAAAAATACTTTGTGTTTATATATAAAGCAGAGTTATAGCCTAGGCACAGATAATTATTAACAGTTTTTTTTTTAACCTACATGAATAACTGGGTGGGAGGTGGCATTCAAACGTTGGGCAGAATATAGGGCATTCTTCACCGTGTGGGACTGTCTATCATATTGAGGACACCTAGCGTCTGGGTTTCCTGTCCACCCAGTGCTCCCACCCCCCTTGTAGCATAAATCCCTGCCTTATACACACTCACATGCGCAGAGAAGCACTGAATCAGACAGATACCAACACAAAGTCTCAAAAGGAAAGTGAGCTGGGGCCCTGCTCTTTATTCCAGGGCCAGCCTGGAAGAGAATAACCCAAGGATAGAGACTAAGCAGTGGGTGGCATGTGGAGAAGGGACTTAAAACCTGTAGATTCAGTTGTTTTGAGTCTGGATGAGGTGTGCAGGGAAAGGAGTGGAATAGGGGTTTGAAGAACCTGTGAGAGGGAGTGTGGGGGAGGCAGGTATTCAGACACTAAAGATTGGAGAAGGGTTGGGAGTCATTGCCAAGTAGGCAGCCAGTGTCAGGGCCCAAGCCAAAATTAAGGCTCTAGAAAGGCAGCAAATCTGGAACCATGAAGACAGACAATGACCAAGATTGAACTACATGCACAGCAAGGAAAGGAGGTCTGAATATGGCCAGAATGTCTTCCATTCAGCTGATTCAAAGTGCAAACTTGGAGTCAGACTGACCTGGGTTCAAATTCCAGCTCTGCTACTTTACTGTGTGATCTTGGAAAAGTCACGTCAAGTGTCAGAGCCTCATATTTGTCTCATCTGTAAACTGAAAATACTGACAGTGCCTGCTTCCTCCCTCAAATGATGCTTGCAAGAGTTACCTTTCTCTGTAAAGTGCTGGGCTCACACAGGACATGCCCCCATGTCAGCCAGCTGTGTTGTAACTACCTTCCTTGACAAACTGCTCTTCCTTCTCTGCCCACACTTGGGGAGTGGCATCACCATCCGCCTGCTCAGGCACCCAAGTCAGAAACCTGGAGATGACTATTGACTTTGTCTTTCCCCGGGCCTCACAATCCTGCTGCTTTTTCCTCTGCAATTTCTCTCATATCTGCAGCCTCTCCTCCTTCCCCACCACCAGTGCTTCTACCCCAGCCCTCTGTGGCTTCTTTCATGGGTTTGGATCACATATACTAGGGCTTGGCTGCACCTGGAAGGAGAAAAATTTCTGCTGGGACTCTGATTGGGTAAAGTTGTGGTGCCTGGGTGGAAGCGAGCAGAACACTTATCCAGAGTGGGTGCGAGCAAATGAGACCCAAGGTGGGACTGGAAGCCAGAACTTTCAAAAGGACTATTATCAGGCTGGACACTGTGGCTTACACCTGTAATCCCAGCACTCTGGGCGGCCGAGGCAGGAGTACCTCCCTTGTGTTCAGGTATTGGAGATGAGTCTGAGCAAGCGCAAGAACCAGTCTCTACTAAAAATAGAAAATTAGGCAGTTGTTGAGGCAGACTCCTGTCCCAGCTATTTGGGAGGCTAAGGCAGGAGGATCACTTGAGCCCAAGTTGTGGTGAGCTAGACTGATGCCACAGCACTCTAGCTTGGGCAACACAATGAGACTCCATCTCCAAAAAAAAAAAAAAAATGCTATTATCAAAGGCATTGCATGGCACAGCTGGCCGTAGTACAGTGTGTAAACCCACTGACTGTGGAGTCAGGTTTTCCGGGTTTGAATTCTGACTCAGCTAATTATCAGCTGTTTGACCTTGGGTGGTTGCTTTTCTTCTCTGTGCCTTAGTTTCCTCCTTCCTAAATGGAAATAAAAATAGGACCTATGTCAGAGAGTTGTTGTGAGCATTAAATAATGTATCGGATGTAAAGGGCTTAGAGGGGGCTAGGCACATAGAAGCGTGAAAAGAACTTGATAAAGTACTTTTAAAACTTCAAGGTAGGGGGTGGCGCCTGTGGCTCAGTCAGTCAAGCACTGACCCCATATACCGAGGGTGGCGGGTTCAAACCTGACCCTGGTGAAACTGCAACAAAAAACATAGCCGGGCATTGTGGCGATGCCTGTAGTCCCATCTACTTGCCCAAGTTTGAGGTTTCCGTGAGCTGTGATGCCGTGGCGCTCTACCGAGGGCAACATTCAATGAGACTCTGTCTAAAAAAAAAAAAAAAAAAAAAAGCTAGTGCTTCAGGTGAGAGTCGAACTCACAGCCTCAGTACTGCACCAGAGTGCTGGTACCATGCGCTAACCGATTGCGCTACTGGAGCACTGGGTATACCCTTCCTCAGAAGGCTCTTTCAGTTGGTCATAGCCACATGACCTCACCAGACAGTTCCGCGAGCTGTTGCATATGCAAATTAAAAAAAAAAAAAAAAAACTAGCCGGGCGTTGTGGCGGGTACTTGTAGTTCCAACTACTCGGGAGGCTGAGGCAAGAGAATCGCCTAAGCCCAAGAGTTGGAGGTTGCTGTGAACTGTGTGATGCCACGACACTCTCCCGAGGGCGATAAAGTGGATAAAGTGAGACTCTGTCTCTACAAAAGAAAAAAAAAAAAAACCTTCAAGGTAGGAGTAAGCACAGAGCTGTAAGAAAGTAAATTGCACCTAGGCTGTAAACAATGTGTGGACTGGGATGGCCAATTTCTAGTGGGTAACGATGGCCCGCACTGGCAATGGCAGCCAGCTGGTTTACAGGCACCAGGTTGGATGGGTCTGGACACCCCCTGCCAACCTGCTGCCAGCTGCAGCGCTCTTAAGGGCAGCCTTTCTGAGGTTTGCATAAAAGAAGGTTATGTCCCTCCCTAGTATACTCTTCACCCCAACCGAATTGTTTCCTTAGCTTCCTGGCCCTTGGCAGCAGTGAGACCGGAAGTATAGAAAACTACACTCAGAAGGAAAGAATTTCTCTGTATTCTTAAGGGTCCAGAAGGATCCTTTCTTCAGGTGAGTGGATTTCTGTTTTGCCTGACTTCATGCAGGAGCCCACACAGGTAGAAAGAACTGCCAAGAAACTGTCAGTTTTTTGAATGTTCATTTGCCATCGTGAGTAGGCCCAGGGCTGGCTAACCCAAGGACATGATGGAGAACAGAAACAGCAACAGTGAATATCTGATGCAGAAGTTCTCTGGATTTGGCTCATCAGCTGTTTGAAAGCCTGAGGGCCATTATCAGATGCAGGAACAGATCTAAAGTGGTGGAGTTGTTTGATTACTTGAATTTGATTAGGGATGTTGATGGCCTGGAAGCCTAACTTTGCCCTGCCTCGGGTTCCCTGGGGGCTGATCCAGGAAGTGGGCAAATTACCAGAATTAGGAAGAGTTTCATAAGGTCACAGAACTGACACTGACAGAGCAAGAGTTTTTGGTTTTTCTTTTTACCAAGAGTACTGCGTCCCTGCTAAGGAGACTGATCTGATGAAGCCTGGCAGAAATTCATGCAGGAATGGTTGTAGAGGCAACTGTTAGCAAAACCCTGAGATTATTAGCTGCAGATGCCTAGAGGATGGTAGGAGTTTGGCTTTCTTACACCAGAAGAGTCTGGGACCAAAGAGCAGAACAAGCTGACAGGTAGGGTTTCTGGGCGACATGCCCAGGAAGAACATTTTCATAGTCCCCTATGTGAACTCTTATGTGTATCTCAATGGTTACTAGTCTTCCATACCACAAGATGGGGTATACCCGTGTAAATTGGCGAGGGCAGGGTCCACCGATCTGTACCAGGAACCTGGATGTTATGGGCTTACCAGATGTTCCCTGTTTTGCCAGTGTCCAAAACACTGGGACTCAGTAGGAAGTGGGAACTAGTGCTCAGCTGGCATTCAGAGCAGGATATGGCCTGGTTACCCCTTTCCTAGCAGGAAGTGCTGGGTTTCTCACTAGACAAGCACACTAAATGCACATTTAGAGCCTCAGGAAATCAGGGCTACAGGAAAAGTCTAACTTCAAAGACCTTATCCAGAATTTGCAATCAGGAAATCTAGAAATATGTCACTGGAATTTCCGCAAAATCATTTCCCATTTAGTTTTACCATCATTTTGAATTACCCATGATGGCCCAGTCCTTTTAGTGCTTTAAAGCCTCTGAGATCTTAATTGGGCCTCGAGAACAAGTCCTGCAAGCTCGGAATAGGACCTATGTTACACTTTTGGGATTCTTTGACAGAGACTCCTCCTCTTGTCACCAGCTCTTACACTTGTGCCATCTTCTGGTACATGCTGTGTCGTGGGGAGTGAGCTTTTAGCATGTTAACTGTCAAGTGAGTTGCATTTAACTCACTCTAGGTTTAAGCCTAGGGTCTCATGAAGCAGATATAACTGACCTATTGTGACCTAATAATACTCTGTGGCCCCAAGGAAAAAACTGTTTTTCTAGTGTAGCAGTCAATGTGTTAACCTGCTGCAGGGTTGTTCCAGTCTCCTGTTTGGGGGGAAGTATGGAGGGAGAGTGTGCTCCTGTGGCAACACTGAGATGAGGCCTGTTATCCTAGTGTGACAGTCAGCCTCATGCCTATGTTTCTATTCCTTTCTGCTTGCAGTTTTAGCAACTGGGTCTTTTCCTTCTCCCTCCCATTCCCCCTGACATTCCGATCCCACCGAGACATCCCAACAGAGGTCCTCAGCATAGATACACATATATACTCATCCCCGTGCCTAGGACAGAGCTAGACAGAAATCGTTTTCTTTTCTTTTCTTTTTCTTTTTAATAATTTTATTAAATCATAATTGTGTACATTGGTGCATTCATTGGGCACAATGTGCTTACTTCATATACAATCAGAAATATTTTGATCATACTGTTAGAGATAGCCTTCACGGCATTTTCTTAATAACTATATGAAGACATTGATATTCTACATTAAAGTTTCATGAGTACCCTGCTAAGATGCACCAAAGGTGTGATCCCAGAAGTTGCCCTCCCACCACCCAGCCTCCCCCCTCCTCTCCCATCCCTTTCCCTTTTCCCTGTATTCTTGTGCTATAATTGGGTTTTAGCCTTCATATGAAAGCTAATTAGCTTCTTATTAGGGCTGAGTAAATTGGATACTTTTTCTTCCATTCTTGAGATACTTTGCTAAGAAGAATATGTTCCAGCTCCATCCACGTAAACACAAAACAGGTAAAGTCTCCATCTTTCTTTAAGGCTGCATAGTATTCCATGGTATACATGTACCACAATTTATTAATCCATTTGTGGGTCAATGGGCATTTGGGCTTCTTCCACGACTTAGCAATTATGAATTGGAGCTCTCGATTTCTTTTTAAACTTAGATTTAGGGGTATAAGTGTTTTTTTGTTATTTGGATAAGTTGTATAGTGGTGTTCTGGGCTTTTAGTGTCCCCATCACTCAAATAGTGTACAAGGCACACTTTACGTAACTTTTCATCTTTCATTCTCCTGTCAGCCTTCCCCTTTCTAAGTCTGTAATGTCCATTATACCACTCTGTATGTCCCTACATACTCATAGCTTAGTTCCCACTTATAAGTGGTAATATGTGGTATTATGTTTTCCATTCCTGCATTACTTCACTTAGGATCATGGTGTCTGGTTCTATTCAAGTTATTTCAAAAGACATCATTTCATTCTTTTTTATGGCTAAATAGTATTTGATTTTGTGTGTGTGCATGTGCGTACTTACACATGCCACATTTTCTTTATTTACTTCTTGGTTGATCGGCACTTAGGTTGATTTCATATCCTTGCAACTGTGAATTGTACTGCAATAAACATATAAGTGTTGGTGACTTCCTTTCCTTTGAGTAACTAGTATTGGGATTGATGGATGGAATGGTCTACTTTTAGTCCTTTGAAAAATCTTCGTACTGTTTTTCCATACAGCTTATACTAAGTTCCTGTACTGTATAAGTATTCCCTTTTCACTGCATCTGTTCAATTTATCTGTTTTTCTGACTTTAAAAAATAAGCCCTGAGGTACTCATCTTTTGGAGTTTCCCCTAGGTTAGAAGGATGTTCAGGTGTAGGTAGCCAAACCCTTCCCCAAGTTGTTTAATATAATTATTTTCAGATATTTTTCTTCAATTTTCTTGCTATTTTAAGTGACTCTCATAAATAGCAATATTTTTAGTCATCTTTAGGGCAGATTCTCAAGTAAAGTTTTGAGATCAAAGGTCTTATAAAAATTTTAGGATGCGTGATGTATACTGTCAAATGGTTTCTGTTTTTGTACCAATTTATTTTTGCTCCAGCATTACTTACGTGATCCCATTTCACTGTATTCTCATTCCTCCTGATCTAAGACATTTTCATTTCTGTCAAGAGTTCTTATTTTTTCCTCAAAAATATCAATTTTTAATCTTGTAATTAAATTTAGCATTTCTCAATTGCCGTCTTGATTTCGTTCAAAAGCCCCAAATAATACATAGAGTGAGAAAAACAAAACATTACTTCCGTGGTATTCCTGCCCTAAATACATAGACCTCTATCTGATTTATGAGGAAATGTTAAACCTGCCCTGGACAGTCTACAAAACAGTTGATGTTCAAAGTGTCAAGGTCATTAGAAAAACAAAGAAATCCTCAGAAACTGCCCTAGACTAGGAGAGACTAAGGAGACAGGACCACTAAGTGCAGAGTGGATCTTGAATTGAGTTCTGGACTGAGAAAAGGCTATTAATGGAAAAACCAGTAAGATTTGAATAATCTCTCTAGATTAGTTAGTAGTTAGTAGTACAATATCAATGTCTATTTACTAGTTTTGATAATTTCACTAAGGTTATATAAGATGGTTATTAGGAGATGCTGGGTGAAGGGTGTATGTATTAATATCACGTCTTTTCTGTAAGTCTAAACTTACTTCAAATAAAGTTTAAAACCACCTATTGTTTGCTGGGTGCATTGGATCATGCTTGTAGTCCTAGCATTCTGGGGGGCTGAGGCAGGAGGTGCTCTTGAGCTCAGGAGTTTGAGGTTGCTGTGAGCTATGATGACACAGCACTCTACTGAGGGCAACAAAATGAGACTCTGTCTCAAAAAAAATAACTATAGTTTGTGTTTGTTTGTAAACTGTAAAAAGTATACAATAAGTTAGTGTGTGGATATCCCAGCCTGTTTTCTCTTTCCCCATCTTTGTTTTTTAATCTCTTCTCTCCCATGAAGGATGGTCAAGAAATGTCATAAGCATGGCTACTCCCTCATGCCTACAGAAAACAGACATAGCTAACTGATCCAGACCCTCTCTCTAGGCCAGGCTATTTCCTGAGCCATAACTTGGTTGGCATGGCCATGCTAGTTAAACGCATCCACTGTCTTTGCATGATGGGGTGCCTTACTGTTATGCTATTCTTACTTGGTTTCTGAAATTTGGAACTGTGCACTTGCACCATTTAAAATACATGTTTCCTTTTTATTTTTGTAATTTTATTAAATCATAAATGTGTACATTAGTGCAATCATGGGGCACAATGTGCTGACTTCATATACAATCTGCAATATTTTAGTCAAACTGTTAAACATAGCCTTCATGATATTTTCTTAATCACTATATGAAGACATTGATATTCTACATTTAATAAGTTTCACCAGTACCCTTCTAAGATGCACCGTAGGTGTGATCCCACCAATTGCCCTCCCTCCAGCCATCCTCTCCCTTCCCCTCCCCTCTCTTGCCCTTTTCCCTGTATTCTTGTGCTATAATTGGGTTTTAGCCTTCATATGAAAGCTATAAATTAGCTTCATATTAGGGCTGAGTACATTGGATCATGTTTCCTTTTTGGGCAATGTTTTCTTTGGATAACTTAAATGCCCTTCCTCCATTTTTTTCATGACTATATACACAGCTCCTTCAGCTGACTGTGCTTTAAATTCTCTTCTTATTCTGTTCTAGTTATTTCAAGAGCAAAAAAAGAATGGAAATACACAATTCCACTCTTTAAAGAACTTAAAAACCAAATAAAGAGATAAAGTACAAATATGAGAAAAGTATATAATGAGTAAGAACTACACAATAAATACAGAATAAAAAGTGTTTGGCTAAATTCTTAGAGCATTTCAAATACACCAGTGATCTGAGGGTGTGGTTTAGTGAGCGAAGAGGTTCTGGAGAAGCTCATTTCCTGTATTGGTACAATATGGTATTCCCTAGGCCTCACCAGCATGTGAATATAAACGCAGATGATATGAATGATGACAACACAAATTTAAGTCCACCTTTTCTTTCTTTTCTTTCAGAAATTGGAGCTGTTCTCCAAGTTTTGCAGAGTCCTTCAGCAGTGAATGGCACACATGAGTTTACCAATGGTCACTTCTCAGCCTTTGCTTCTGGCCTCTTGTTGATTTCTGCAGCTTGCGAAGGTACTTGCAGTGGCTGTCTCCTGTGACCCTTGCTGCTCATGCTCCTGGTAAGGGAGCTGTGCTGAGCTGAGGCCACTCTCTTCCTGCTGCTTGTTGGGCTTTCACGGGGTCTGAGTTACACTAACGTCTGCACAGAAGTGAGGAGAGAACTCCTATTCCCCACTCTGTATTCCACCGATCTAGACATCCCTCTACCATCTACATCGTCATGAAAAAAGTGGAGGAAGGGCATTTAAGTTGTCTAAAGAAAATGCTGCCCCAAAATGAAACATGTGTTTTTAAAATGGTGCAAGCACATGTTTCCATCTAGACAAATAGTATTCCTCATGCCCAGGAATTTCACAGAATTCCTTGAAAAATACTTTCTTGCCTTTTGAGGAGCGTAGGTTTCAAATGAAGGTTCAAGAAACTGAATGAGAGAGCAAATTCATGAAACAAAACAAAACAAAACAAAACAACCCAAGGCTTCACCTCCTGAAATCTGTGTGGGAAAAAAAAATCCAGTCGCCCCCATGAAATTTACTCTCAGTAGAGCTACTCATGGCATCAGATTACTTTAGATATTTTCAGATTTTCCAGATTGAGCCCAAGGTGTACTGCCACCATCCTGCTATGTCTTAGTTGGTATCACTGTTTTTCCTTTGGTGATCAAAAGTTCTGAAGTGTGCTTTCATATGGATGGTTTGATTTGGGTCTTTGGGAGCCACCTCTGTTAACCAATATTGGGAGCATCTTCTAGAGGGCTGCCCTATTTACAATGCCATGGAAGACACAGCAGTGGATGAAGATGCTGTCTGGACTCAGTAGCAGTAGGGCTTCTCATTTCCATATTCTTTTCTATAACCCTGTTTCACTCAAAATTATTGTTCATCCTTGTATTGTGGTCATTCTCCTTCAAACTGTGTCCAAGGATTACACAAACTGTCAAGGGCTGTTATAAAATCTATTGATGGAATTCTCCAACCCAAGGGGACTTTTCTCCTCTTTAAGCCTGACTCTACATGTCTTTTGCTCACGCTTATTTATTACCTTCCTCTCTTTTCTTAAACTTCCCTATGCCAGGACCCTCAGTACAGCTCCTAGGTGTTTCCAGGAAAGTCAATATCAGTTTCTTGTGAAGCATATTTGCTTATTTTCTGTTGTTGTGGGCTATTAACCATTTTTGTGAAGGATTGAACACACCATTGTTGAGGACTCACATGCTCTACGTTTCCAACCTGCTGTGTCCATTCATCTTGGGATACCTGAGTGTCATTCCCATTCCCCCCTCTGTCTGCTGGCATGGACACCAATTGCACTGAATGAATGTAGGCATCTTTCAAAAGTTCTAGAAGAGCTTTAAAAGTGCATGGTTATTTGGTTCCACTCACACCGCCTACTGAGTTAGAATCCCTGGATTCATAACGAAGCATTTGCATGTCTGAACAGTCTATTCTTTTCCTATTCTTGATTACAAGTTTTTCCAAATATATAATTAGAAACAGAAAATAATGTTTCCTCAGAAGTTGAAGAAAATGTTTGATGATGAGAATTTCCTGGGAGTGCTGTTTCTTTCCAAACTTGGAGCCAGAATCGATGAGCTAGTCAGAAAGTTTGAATCCAGAATGCTCCAGATTTTTAGAATTTCATAGCTTTATCACATTTTGTTTTGTCTTTGTCTGTAACTATTTCACTCTAAATTTGACTTTTTGGGGACTTATTTTTGCATTCATATTTATACCTCCATTTCGTAGAAAGAATAGTTGATTCTTTTAAAAAACATCTCTTTGCTGAGAATCTACTTTGAATTGAACACTGATACAAAGAAGAGTCATGGTCTGACGAGGGACACAGGTAAGTAAACAAATAATTACATGTCACGTGATGAGGATGGCAATTGAGTGGGGCACGCAGTCCTCCTGGCTGAGCTTTTCGCAAATACTGACACCTGGGCAGGCAAGGATCGTGGGCAGCAAGAGTGTCTGTGGTTTCTGCTCTCTGTGCTTTTGTATGTTTTAGTTTGATTTATTTTGGCCATTTTCTATTTTCATTTCTATTAGTTAAATCTCTTGTTTCCCACATCCCTCTCTGACTCACTTCCCCTCCATTCCAAGGAAACAAACCTCTCCCCCAAACTGGCATTGATGAACCAGACTTCTCCAAGTATCAACCACTTGATCCTGATACTTCCATCTTCTCCTCTTCTCTCTCGTTCTTTTTGGATCTTGAACAAGCAAATGCAGGTGTTCCTTCTGGGTCTTTGCATTCCTGTGCCTTGTGCAATGGTGTCTGTAAGTCCAAAACAGCTGATTGATGACACTGAATGATGTCCAATGAGGAGACATATTTGGCCCAAAACATGCATAATGTTTCCATTTACCCCTGTGAGAGTCAAAAGCTGGTGCTGGAGCAGGACTTTCAGGGATGATTAGGAAGGCATGAGAGAACAGCAAGTCATCCCAATTGCAGCTTAGAGGCTGGGAGAAAAATTTGGTAATCAGCTGTCCAGACACCGCCTGCATAGTTATGGATTTGGGAGATAAAAGACCAGGATTAGAGAGAAGTACAGAAAAGGTTGCTCCAGTGTCCAAAAGAAATTTTCTCTCCTGGCGCTCCACTATAAGGCAAACCTGGGGCTCTCATAGGGGTGATGACACAAGCTGGAGCCATGAGAATTTGCCCCGGGCACTCTCAGTACAGTTTGGGCTCCAATGGGGTCACTGTCCCAGGAGGCCTTCACCTCTGGGGATAGGCCACCTTCCAGTGGTCACTCTTGCATTCTGGACAGGGGTCAGGTGGCTTGCCCAGCCAGTGGTACTGCTGGGGGCAGTCTTCTCTGAAGTGGCCAGTCTGACGACATTGGAAGCACTTGTTCATTGCTCCCCTGGTTTCCCTCTGCCCCTGAAGGTTGCTTGTTTGTCAGAGTGCCATTACTAGAGCTGTCATTCTTTTCTGTTCCTTTCTCTCTTTTTCCTCCTTTCTCTCCAGATCTCGGTTACAAAAGACCGTAGTGGCCGTTTTAAAAAGATTCTCCAGATTATGGTCTGGGACTATAGCCAATTTCTGGAGTTTTCTTTGAATGTCTGGAGCCGCTTAAGGGATAAATTTGTTTTTTAAAATAATCTGACCCTCTATGGAGTCAGGTGTCAATTATTGCCTCCCTAAGCCTCTCTCTCTCTCTCTCTTTTTTTTAAAAATTAAATCATAGCTGCGTACATTAGTGCAATCAATCAAGGGGTACAATGTGCAGGTTTCATATACAATCTGAAATGTTTTCATCCAACTGTTTAACATAACCTTCATTAGCCTTAGTTATTAACCTTAGTTATTGTATGAAGACATTTGTATACTGCATTTAGTAAGTTCCGCCTGTACCCTTCTAAGATGCACTGTAGGTATGACTCCACAAATTACCTCCCTCAATCCCAGCCTTCCCCCTTCCCTCCCTTCCCATATTCTTGTGCTACAGTTGGGTTATAGTCTTAATATGGAACCTTTAAATTAGCTTCATAGTAGGGCTGAGTACATTGGATATTTTTTCTTCCATT
>CAUYON010175668.1:0-29014 GCA_963573935.1 Arctocebus calabarensis
GAACAAAAAAAAAAAAAAAAAAAAAAAAACAAAAAAAAAAAGATTTTTTTTTCCTTGCAGTTTTTACTGGGGCTAAACCAGCGACCTTCAGCACATGGGGCCAGCGCCCTACTCCTTGAGTCACAGGCGCCACCCTAGTCCCAGCTACTTAGGAGGCTGAGGCAAGAGAATCGCTTAAGCCCAAGAGTTGGAGGCTGCTCTGAGCTGTGACACCACGGCACTCTACCGAGGGAGGCATAGTGAGACTGTCTCCAAAAAAAAAAAAGTAAAAAAGCACAGATCACAACAAAAAAATATGCCTTGTTCCACTCAAAGACCCAACTGCTCTGGAATAACAAATCATTTGATCCACAGGCTCACAGACAGAGAACATAAATAGCATCATGCCAACGCCAGCAGATCACCTGAGCTCACGAGTTTGAGACCAAACTGAGTCAAAGTTGAGACCTCATCATTAAAAATAGCCAGGTGTGTCTGGCTCGGCGCCTGTGGCTCAACGGGCCACGTACACCTGAGCTGGTGGGTTCGAATCTAGCCTGGGCCAGCCAAACAACAATGACAGCTGCAACCAAAAAATGGCTGGGTGTTGTGGCGGGCGCCTGTGGTCCCAGCTACTTGGGAAGCAGAGGCAGGAGACTCGCTTGAGCCCAGGAATTGGAGGTTGCTGTGAGCTATGATGCCACAGCACTCTATCCAGGGTGACAGCTTGAGGCTCTGTCTCCAAAAAAAAAAAAAAGTGAAATGTTATCCTTCAACAGCATAAATGTACCAAGCAACCTATATTGAATTATTTTCCTATAAGTTTCACTTTTGGAAAACTAACTTCTTTCCTGTCTCCACAGTTTATCTTTCAATTGCCTGGTCCTTCATAAAACCACACTGTTGCAATCAGGCAGTATTTATTTTCATAGTCAGAGCTCCTCCAGTATAGAATACACTGGACTTGAAATCACAAGACCCAATTTCAAGTCTCTATTGCTCTTAGTGTTGTGGTTAGAGATCAGGCTCTAAGAGAAGAGGGAAATGTTTAGGGTGAGGGATATCCCAATTATCCTGATTTGATCACCTGCACCAAAATATCATATGTATCTCAAAAATATGAACAACTACATCAATAATGTAAAACACAAAAACAAAAAACTAATGATTAGGCTCCAGTTAGAATGTCTTAAGTACCATTGGGTGAGCCTTTAGGGCAGCAGTTCACAACCTGGGGTGGCAATTAGGAAGGTTGAGAACCACTGCTTTAGGGCAAGTTATTTAATCTCGTTGTCTTTTTATTCCAACTAGATTAATGGTATCAATACATCAGTGGGCTGTCATGAAGATTAAATGAGTTAATATAGGTAAAGCATTGGAAGAGAAACTGGCACACAGTGTCAACGTCAATATTAACTCAACAAGGTTGGGCAAGTCATTTCATCTCACTCTCCTCATCTTAGAACTGAAAATGTCCGCCTATATATATCTATCTCTTGATTCTTAGAAATTGTCAAGAAAATCAGAGGATATTTTGATGTACAGATTCATTTCCTATAACCCCATCACACTGGAAATGGAAAACACAATTGCTATAATATTTATTATTAAAAAGACCACTCTCGGGCAGCGCCCCATAGCTCAGAGGGTAGGGCACCAGACATGTACATCAAGGTAGGCCCGGGCTCAAACCCAGCCCAGGCCTGCTAAACAACGACAACTGCAACAAAAAAAATAGCCCGGGCATTGTGGCGGGTGCCTGTAATCCCAGTTTCTTGGGAGGCTGAGGCAAAAGAATCGCTTAAGCCCAAGAGTTAGAGGTTGCTGTAAGCTATGACACCAAGCACTCTATTGAGGGTGAAAAAATGAGACCTTGTCTCGAAAAATAAAAAAATAATAATAATAAATAAAAAGATCACTCTTACTGCATTTGGTATGGTTTAAAAAACAAAAACACCAGGCCAGGCGAGGTGGCTCATGCCTGTAATCCCAAGCACTCTGGGAGGCAGATCACTGGAGCTCACAGGTTCCAGACCAGCCTGAGCTAGAGAGAGACCCCACCTCTAGCTGGGTGTGTGCCCGGAGCCTATAATCCCAGCTACTACTCAGAGAATAGCTTGAGCCTAGCAGTTTGAGGTTGCTGTGAGTTATGATGCCACATCACTCTACCAGGGCAACAAACTGAGACTCTGCCTCAAAACAAACAAACAAACAAACACCAAATAAAATTAGAAGACAGACTCTGCAACTAGTCAGTAGTGAACTACTCAGTCTCATTTTTTCCATCTTTAAAATCAGGCAACCGTATGACACAATCTCTAAATTTCTCTCTAACAATATGGGTTTCACCAACACAAGGAATATAGTAAATCTCAAACTATGTGAACAAGTTCTTAAAAGGGAACTAAGATATTACTCTTTGTTTTCAAAAGAATTACACCCCAACTAAAAAGGATGCCAAGAATACATGTTTTCATTATGATACCAAATCCTGAGGGGAAAGAAACAGATTAAATGCCAAAAAGATGTTAGAATAACCAGCTCAAAAGCTAGAGATCACCTACTATAAAGTAGGAACTAACCTACGCAGAGTTGGCTAGAATTTTCATATAGCAAATGGAAAGATTATATAATAATGACTTGTCAAAGGCAGAACTGAAACTGGCATAAATCAACTTTAAGAAAGAAATGGGTAAGTCCTCTAATAGTAACAAGTATATACAAAGGCAGATTTACCCTTAGAGGTGGCAGCCTTGGGGAGGGAGTGGAAAAGCTAGTGTGCTGGTTTTTACTCTAAGAGCAAGATGATTCTGAGTGAATTAAGGCACTACAGGCTGCTCATGGCAAGTTTTCACAGTAATAGGGCCAACGTGACCAAAGGCTTCTTCCTTCACTGAGAACTTCAGCACCTGGCCCCCAAGTCTCTCTCTACACCAATTCCTGTCATATTTGGTGACATTCCCTGTGCAGACCACATTCCACCCTAGCCTCTCTGTTCCTTCAGCTTCTCCTCAATGACCTTTCCTCTATTCCATTCCACTCCATGCTCCCAGGACACAACTTGAACTGTGCCATCCCTATAAGCAGTTTCAACTCCATGATCACAAATTCAGACATCCCCTCTCCTAATAGTCTCCCACCCTTGCCAAAAAGCTTCCCATCCCATGAACTTTTCTTTGACCTGGGAACTCTAACCCACTGATCCTTCCATTGTCTTATCTGCCAGCCTGTTTATCTACACCCTCAGATTTAAGATCCATCACATCCTCACTCTCCAGCAATTCTCTGCAAATCCCTGTCATCTCTCCTCCAAAAAGTCCACCTAGCAAGCCTACAACCAGAAGAATCAAATCATTCACATTTGCTATATGTGACCTTAAGGGTGCCACTAGGTAAGCATTCATTTATTCATTCATGCAAATATTCTGCAGAAGAACCCTGAGAGGTTGCCAGGGAGATGGTGGAGATGTTAGTAAAACAGACCTGGGGGCTGCTTTCTTGAGTTTACATCTACTAAACTGGCAGGGAAGACATACATAAGTAAACAAATACCACGTATAAACCAACTTGTTAAATATGCTTACCACCTTCTAGGGCTTCAACATTTCCTATGATCTTCCTCTATTTCTTCAGCAGCTCCCCCATTCTCCAATGACTACATTTTACCATTATCCTGTTAATTCTGTGCCTCCCCTTGTGCCCCCCTCCCTCCTTAGTTCTCATTTTTACGTACTTATTTTCTTTGAGAAGATGGGAGTCACCTAGCCGTACCCCCAGTTTCCATGGGCATTTTTTTTTTTCAGTTTGGCCGGGGCTGGGTTTGAACCAGGCACCCTCAATATAGGGGGCCGGCGCCCCACTGGCTGAGCCACAGGCACCGCCCCTCCATGGGCATTTCTAAAATCCTCCCTGCATATGCACTTCATTATCCTGCCTCAGCTTGCCCAAACATTCATGTTCTTCTCAAACACCAGGCCTCTGTGTTCTGACCTCATCCCTTCCTCCCTCCCTGCAGGCAGGGTTCTTCTGACCTCTCCCCGTACCCCCAGCATAACCAAGCTTTCCCTCTTTCCAAACAACTCCCTACAATGAGCACTGACAAATCCTTCAGAAACTCCCATTTAAAAATTTTTTTAAAGGCCAGGGAGGGTGACCTGTAATTCTAGCACTCTGGGAGGCTCAGGCAAGTGGACTGCTTGAGCTCAGGAGTCCCAGACTGGCTCTGAGCAAGAGTGAGACCCCGTCTCTATCTACTAAAAATAGAAAAACTAGCCAGGTGTCCTGGCAGGCGCCTCTAGTCTCAGCTATTCGGGAAGCTGAGGCAAGAGGATCACCTGAATCCAAGAGACAGAGGTTGCTGTGAACTATGATGACGCACAGCACTCCACCCAGGGCAAAAGAGTGAGACTGTCTCAAATAAGTAACAACAAAAAAAGACAACACCTTCCCTTTATCTTCCTTTAGTATCTGCCCTATTTGGATGATTTCCAATCTAATACAGCCAGATTTCTTCAAAGCAACATACATCTAGACCCCAAATTCTTGACCTTGCCACCCTGGCCCAATCGACGAGCATCTTTTTCCTGCTGAAGCTTTCATAACTTTGCCAGTCACCCTCTATTTTCCCTATAGCAGTAGTGAATCATTTAAAAAAAAAAAAAAAAAGACTTTTTACTCCCTGCTGAAAACCTTTCAATTAGCTTTCTATTACACTGAAAATGAAATTCAAGCCTTTAATCTGGCCTATTATGCACTGGACCTCACCTGCCCCTCAGCCCCATCACATGCCTCCCTTTTTACCCACTTCACCAGCCCAGGGCCTTGGTACTGGCCACTACTTTTGACTGGAATGCTGTTACCCCTAATCTTGGAGGATCAGGGCTGGCTTCTTTTTTAATTTCTAATTTAAGTTTCAGCTTAAATTTACTTCATCAGAGAAGCCCTTCCTGAATATCCAATCCAAGGTAGCTTTGTGCAGAGAATTGATGTGAGAGAATAGCTATCATTTTAAATGTTTTATCAGCTCCCTCCAACAGAATGTAAACATCACAAGAGCAATTTGTCCATTTCTGCAGCTCTAAAATACAGAATAATGCCCAGTACACAGTAGGCATTTGTAGAACTAATTAGAAGAAATGATGTAGGACATAAAAAGAGCTTTTAACAATGGCTTATGTTCTCATAGCTTTATCTCAATGTTTTCTACAAAACTGTCCTATTAGAACCTTGTTTCTCTCTACTGTTATTAAAAGATCTGGACCACCACAGACTAGCAACTACATAACTGCTTGAGACAGGAACTACATTCAAACCCAAGGTCAAGAAAGTAGAGAATTACACATGTGATCTGAACAGAATTTTGCTTTCTTAGCCCAAGACTCCATTTTATTTGTGAAAACACAGTAGTGCAAGTAGGATTTTGTTAAATGATGAACTCCAAGCCTCTCACGAATGACATATTTCTCTCTACTCCAAATGCTGGTCTACCCCTCCAGGTCGCAACCCACAGGAACTGTATTAAAGGGCCCCGGCATTAGGAAGGTTGAGAACCACTACCCTAACTAAATAATATTGCTCACCTAGGTTACAAGAGTTCCTGAGGGAGTAATTGTAGACTGTTTCCATCTAGGAAGACACGAAATAAAATGCAAGTATTTTAAGTTCTATAATTAGTTTAGTCATACCATACTATAAAACTCAACTCCAAAAATAGTATGAAGTAATTTCTGGCCATAGTGAAATAAAAATCTTACAATGACAGAATAGTCTACTATTCTTTTTTTCCTTTTTTTTTTTTTTTGAGACAGAGCCTCAAGCTGTTACCCTGGATATAGGGCTGTGGCATCACAGCTCACAGCAACCTCCAATTCCTGGGCTCAAGTGAGTCTCCTGCCTCCACCTCCCAAGTAGCTGGGACTACAGGCGCCTACCACAACGCCCGGCCATTTTTTGGTTGCATCCATCATTGTTGTTTGGCGGGCCCGGGCTGGATTTGAACCCGCCAGTTCAGGTATACGTGGCTGGTGCCTTAGCCCATTGCGCCACAGGTGCCGAGCCTCTTTTTTTTTCCTTTTTTTTAAAGATCATCTTACTTTGTCACCCTCGGTAGAATGCCATGGCATCATAGCTCACAGCAACCTCCAACTCCTGGGCTTAAGCGGATTCTCTTGCCTCAGCCTCCCAAGTACCTGAACTACAGTACCTGGCTATCATGAACTAAGGCGATCTGGCCGCCTCAGCATCCCAGAGTGCTGGGATTACAGGCATGAGCCACAGTGCCTGGCTCAGAGTATCTTTCAAATAAGAACCTATGGGCTTCATGCTCATAGGTCAGTGGTTAGGGTGCTGGCCACATACACTGAGGTAGGTGGGTTCAAAGCCAGCCCAGAGCTGCTAAACAACAATGACAACTGTAGCAAAAAAAATAGATGGGCTTTGTAGTGGGTGCCTATAGTCCCAGCTACTTGGGAGGCTGAGGCAAGAGAATCCCCTAAACCCAAGAGCTTGAGGTTGCTGTGAGTTGTGATGCCACAGCACTCTACCAAGGGCAACAAAGTGAGAGACTCTGTCTCAAAAAAAAAAAAAACCTATGCCAAACTGGGAGATTTAAAAGGGACTTTGACAGATTATTTAGTGGAACAGGACAACCTAAACCATTCTTATTTAGAGGATAGTTTGGCTTAATTTTAAAGGCCACTGGTGTAGCTCAAAAGAGTATTTTAACTATTCTTACTGGCTGTGACTTTTCATGCTCCTATGAAGAGGCTTTTCCACACTGAAAATACATAGGCAAAGGCTGGGCTAATAACAATAAGATTTTTTTTTTTTGAGACAGAATCTTACTTTGTCACCCTTGATACGGTGTGACAAAGGGGCTTTTTTTGGTTCATAGGAAGAGAACCATAAAGGCTGAGTGGACTGCTTTACCTAACAGCCAGTGAGAAGAGAGACGAGAAAAGAAAGAAAAGGAGTGAAAAAG
Source organism: Arctocebus calabarensis (assembly GCA_963573935.1). Lineage (NCBI taxonomy): Eukaryota > Metazoa > Chordata > Mammalia > Primates > Lorisidae > Arctocebus > Arctocebus calabarensis. Next base: position 6,959 of record CAUYON010175668.1, read on the forward strand.
AGATATGTGTAAAGACAGTATCTGAGATGGAGAAAACTAAACTATAAGCAGAAAGACAAAGGAAAGAAAACAGTACGTACGCTTATGCACACACGTGATTAAAGGACAAAAGGAGGCTGGTGGGAAACGTGGATCAGACGGTCCTCAGCAAGCCACCAGAGGGAGTACTGACCAGAGATAACTCCACAACTTTCCAGAACAAAAAGCAGGGAAGTGTAGACTCTCATAATTATGCAGACAGAACATTCAAAAAACATGGATTTGCAATATCTTTATAACTATTAGCTTTTAGTCCCGGCCCCATATACCAGAGGTGGCAGGTTCAAACCCAGCCCCAGCCAAAAAAAAAAAACAAACCTATTAGCTTTCATAATAAAAACAAACATTGTAGACTATTTGGAAATCATAGAAAGGTATGTTTTTAATCCCCTTTAACTGAACAACCATGGATAACTACAGTCATTATTTTAGCACTCACACATGAAATCAGTCATGGAAGAAAGAGTCACACTATAGAAACTTAAACATTTCCCTGTGTGTTCCTTCAGATATGGTTTTAAAATACAAGTAATGGCTATAAAACATTTGTCTGTTAAAATGGACTATCATTTAACTACTTTCTTATTTACTGAGTCATTTAGGTTGCTTCTGACTTTTAAATATTATAAATTACACTGAAATTTACATATTCGTATTAATATTAGTGTACATTTCCAAATATCTCCTTAGAGAATATTTTTAAATTATTCAACTGATATAAAATCTTGTTTGATTAGTATATACTGGTAGACTGTTGGCTCGGCGCCTGTGGCTCAACGGGCTAAGGCACCAGCCACGTACACCTGAGCTGGCTGGTTCAAATCTAGCCCGGACCTGCCAAACAACAATGACGGCTGCAACCAAAAAAATGGCCGGGTGTTGTGGCGGGCACCTGTAGTCCCAGCTACTTGGGAGGCATAGGCAGGAGGCTCGCTTGAGCCCAGGAATTGGAGGTTGCTGTGAGCTGTGATGCCACAGCACTCTGTCTAGGGTGACAGCTTGAGGCTCTGTCTCAAAAAAAAAAAAAAAAAAAAACAACTCTCTATGTTACCCTCTTCTTATATGAGACCACTCATATTTATTTCACCCACAGTAAATGCAAGTTTGTTTTCTTTGGTGAGAGCTTCCCACACTCCTTTTTTTTTTTTTTTTTTTTTCAATAGAGACACTTCACTTAGTCTGGTATTGGAACTTCTGAGCTCAAACAATCCTCCCACCTCAACCTCTAGAGTGCCAGGATTACAGATGTGAGCCACCACACCAGGCCTGAAAGCTTTTTCTTTTTCTTTGCAGAGACAGTGTTTCACTTTATCGGTGAAGTGCCATGACATCACACAGCTCACAGGGCTAAGGAGGGCTAAGGAGATCCTCTTGCCTTAGCTTCCTGAGTAGCTGGGACTACAGGTGCCTGCCACAACGCCCGGCTATTCAAAGCTTTTTCTTAATAATTGATCAAACACATAAGAGCTAAAAACTGCAAACCTAGAGAAGTGAAGACTAAGACAGTCTCTGCAGCATTTTCTTTGCATAATACAAAAATCTCATAAACTGGTGATTACTTGGGGTTCAGAATGAGTATTTCTAAAGTTCATATGTTCACATTTCTGAAACTTTGTAAAGACTGTTTTCAACATACAAAACACAACCTTTCTTTTAGAGCCCTATTTTTTCCTTACTCTCTTCTAAATTGAGGCGCTGACTCACACTTCTCCTGAAAAACAATGGAACAGTGCCACTAAAGCATATGTAGTATTTTATTTACATTCATCTTCCCTTCTAACCACCAAAGACCTTATACAGGCTTTCCAGCAGGGTGCTGTACACCGAGTTTTAATACACATATCAATATCAAACATACAGCATCCATTTAGTTCCAATATTTAATTTTCTAGAAGAGGAAACAATGGTTCAGGTGAGTATCACTCTCATGGTTAAGCAAGGAAAACCAGAGCCAGAACTTCTATTTCCTAATAACCAGTCCACTGACCCATCACACACTTCTAACTCTGAGTTGATAACCTAGTAGTATTGCTAAGAACTCTAAGAAATGTTTCTGAATGAAAAAGGTAAGAGCAAGTGTGAATTTTTAAATAAATCAAAACTTAAAGATTCGAATATGATTCATTTCAAAGCAGTCTCTCTGGAAAACTATGCAAATATTTTAATGATGGTACAGTTGATTAAAGGAGTTTTATAATTACTTTTTCAAAGTGCTCAGAGGGACAGTTTTATACCTCAATTGATATTACTCAGTTTTTCCATTTATCTTACTCTGGGTTTAAATGACCGTTAGCTATTTCAAAAATTCATATTCCAATTTTAATTTATTTTTTTTCTTTTTTTGTGAGACAGTCTTAAGCTATCACCCTGGGTAGAGTGCCATGGCATCATGGCTCACAGCAACCTCCAACTCAGGCTCAAGTGATCCTCTTGCCTCAGTGTGTGTGTGTGTATAAAATTTTTTTTTTCTTTTTTGCAGTTTTTTGGGCTGGGGCTAGGTTTGAACCCACCACCTCCGGTATATGCGGCCGAAGCTCTACTCCTTTTGAACCACAGGTGCCACCCATTGTTTTCTATTTTTAATAGAGACGGTGTCTTGCTTTTTGCTCAGGCTGTCCTTAAATTTGTGAGCTCAGCAATCCACCCACCTTGGCCTAGGATCACAGGTGTGAAACACTGCACCGGGGCCATATTCCAGTTTTAAAGCATCATGATTTGCCATCACTTATGGTATTTGAAGAGAATGTAGAATTCCAAAAGATAAGTTCAAAGTGTTTGAAACAATGAACCTCCCAATGTCTATTTATTTTCTTTTACCTTCCAAATAGGTAAAGGAAACTATGCCACTATTTTGAAAAAAATACCCTCTCAGGTGGCGCCTATGGCTCAGTGGGTAGGGTGCTGGCCCTATATACCGAAGATAGCAGGTTCGAACTGGGTCCCACCAAATTGCAACAAAAAATAGCTGGGTGTTGTGGTGGGTGCCTGTAACCTACTCGGGAGGCTGAGGCAAGAGGATTGCCTAAGTCCAAGAGCTGAAGGTTGCTGTGAGCGGTGTGATGCCACAGCACTCTACCAAGGGCAACAAAGTAAGACTCTGCCCCAAAAAAAAAAAAAAAAAGAAAGAAAGAAAGAAAGAAAGAAAATACCCCCTCAGGCTGGGCATGGTGGCTTATGCCTGTAATCCTAGAACTCTGGGAGGCGAAGGCAAGAGGATCACCTGAGCTCATGAGTTCAAGACCACACTGAGACAAAGCAAGACACTGTGTCTCAAAAAAAAGTCGGGGGGTGGCAGCCCCTGTGCCTCAGTAAATAGGGCGCAGGCCCCATATAACAAGGGTGGCAGGTTCAAATCCGGCCCTGGCCAAACTGAAACAAAAAGCAGCTGGGCATTGTGGCAGACACCTGTGGTCCCTGCTACTCGGGAGGCTGAGGCAAGAGAATCGCCTAAGTCTAAGAGCTGGAGGTTGTTGTGAGCTGTGAAGCTACACCACTCTACCGAGGGCAACAAACTTAGACTCTGTCTCTTAAAAAAAAAAAAAAATTGGGACGGCACCTGTGGCTCAAATGAGTAGGGCGCTGGCCCCATATGCCAGAGGTGGCAGGTTCAAACCCAGCCCCAGCCAAAAACTGCAAAAAAAAAAAAAAAAAATAGCCGGGCATTGTGGCCAGCGCCTGTAGTCCCAGCTACTCAGGAAACTGAGGCAAAGGAACCATTGAGCCCAAGCGTTTGAGGTTGCTGTCAGCTATGACGCCACAACACTCTACCAGGGGCGATAAAGTGAGGCTCAGTCTCATTAAAAAAAAACAAAACCCTCTCATTTGTAGATATAAATTGTTTTTAAAAGGAGACCTCATGCAATCACTAAGTGTTAAATACCAAAAAACCTCTAAAACTATATTTGGAAAGTATACTAAAGATAAGCATGTCAGGTTATATTTAATATACTTAAACATACATAGAATAATGTTTTAAAGAATATATATCAGAATATCAATAATGATACCCATTAAGGGGTACGATTGAGACATTTCTCCATTTTTGCTCACCAGGACTTTCTTACATTCTTCAAATGGATATGGATCATTTGTATAATTAAAATATATATAAGAGAAAATGAACAAAATAAGTAATGTGTATTTTTAAATTAAAAGATCTAAGTACTAAAGGTGTTTAAATTTGCAGAGTTTTTAATATTTAAGAGCTCAAACTTATATATAACAGGAGCAAGGTTTAAAAAGAACCTTGAGGTTGAGTTTATCTCCTTGTGCTTCTGTATAATTTTACAACTATCTACAAAACTCAAAAAAACAAACCTTGCCTTTTCTAAATGAGCTACTACCCCTCAAAATGCTTTTAAGCACATCTCAACAGTAATCACATTGTTGATGACCTGAAAATGGGTCACTGCACACAACTGATTAAAACTCTCTCATGCAATCTTCTTTTGGAAGACACAAGGACAGCTTGTACAAATATTTCAACCATATCTACTTCCCTAAGATACAAATTTGTAGGTATTACTGAGTTCTGAAAGCCCTCAAAAAGACAAAGGAAAAATAATGAAATTAAATTAGGCTAGTCCTTTGTTCCAAACAATTTCATTTTCAACCCTGATTTAAGAAAATGCAGGGGCTTCTTGTGTCATCAGTTAATAAATAATGTCTAAAGCTTATTGGTTATATGAGACTAAACAATTTAAGTTTGTTTTTACTCAGAAAGTTACAATGTTTAAAAATTATATTGAGAAATATACATTTCTATAATATATCTAATTGTATTTTGGTTCATAGTTTCAACAAGCTTTATTATTTCCTTTCTGAGTAGGAATGTATTAGGGTAACAAAATTGACTTAGAATGCCAATTTTTAGCTTTAAACACGCATTTATAAACTATATTTGAATGTATCTATATGGTTTGGACATACCATTTGACTTTTAAGCATTAAGATCACACCATTCAACTACAAATGAGTTGAAAATAGAGGACTAGAAAAGAAACATTCCAAACTTAATAACAATCACATAGCAATGGGGGCAGAGAGAGGATAGCGTTTGTTTTCACATGTCCTTGAACCCCAGCTGGTTAGCAACTATTGGGATGAAATGAACTGGGGACAGGGAACCACCACATGACAGAAAAGCCCTCTCAAAATGGGTGAGACTACATCCTGCTACAGTGGAATGGTGCCTGGGAAAGGGCTGCCACTCCAACTGTATAGGTGTTAGGTCTAATGTGCTCAAGGATCATCTCAAAGACTTGATACTTTACAGTGCCTGTCCCACACTACCACTTATAACTGTAAAATGTAGAAGGCCTTGTAGCAAGGAAGTCATTTCTGATCCAATTATCCTTAGGTATCTTCTCAATTACTAGGTTTAGAAAACTCACCTAAAAGACCTCAAGGAAATGACCAGTTTATCCTTGAAAAGATAAACTAACATCTCTAGCTTAAGAAGGAACTATAATGCTCGGCAGTATTTAAAAAAAAAAAAAAAAAAGCCGTGGCTTCACAGCTCACAGGCTGGGCACAGTGACTCACACCTATAATCCCAGCACTCTGGGATGCTGAGGCAGGTGGACTGCCTGGGCTCACAAGTTTGAGACCAGCCTGAGCCAGAGCAAGACTCGGTCTCTAAAAAGTGCCTGTAGTCCTAGCTACTAGGGAGGCTGAAGCAAGAGAATCATTTAATCCCAAGAGTTTGAGGTTGCTGTGAGCTATGATGCCATAGCGCTCCACCAAGGGCAACAAAGTGAAAGTCTGTCTCCAAAAAAAGAAAAGACAGTGAGAGAGAAAGACAGGGTCTTGTTGCATCACCCAAGCTAGAGTTTAGTGATGTAATCATACCTCACTGTAGTCTCAAACTCCTGGGTTCAAGCAATCTTACCGCCTCAGCCTCCCCTATAGCTTAGCTGAGGTTATAGACATGCACCACCATGCCCAACTTCTTTAAGTATTTTTAGAACATAAAACTCTGAAGCATATAAAGACTAGACACTGGGGGAGAGGTTGTATTGATGGAGAGTTTGTGACTATCCTTTTTTGCCTTCTTTATACTACATAGAAACGTGGGAGCCTACAATCAAACAATAAAGCTCAGAATATTTTGGTCTACCACTTTTAAAAATCCTTTTTATTGACAATGGTGATGTGGTGAGAAGTGGTCTAAACTCCAGGTCATTGGGTATTAGTTCTAAAGACAGTGCACAGTAGTAGTAAGATGTTTTGAGTACTGGCAATTCTGAACATGAGGCTCACTCTGTCAGAGAATCCTCAAAATATTCTCATTTTAGGGCAGCACCTGTGGCTCAAAGGAGTAGGGCACTGGTCCCATATGCCGGAGGTGGAGGGTTCAAACCCAGCCCTGGCCAAAAATCACACACAAAAAATCTCATTTTATTTCATGGTTCTTACTTAAAATTGGTTAATATTTTATAGCATTTTAAAGTAATAAATAAAGTAAAAATGTTGGCTTAAGTTGGGCGGCGCCTGTGGCTCAGTGAATAGGGTGTCGGCGCCATATACTGAGGGTGGTGGGTTCAAACCCACCCCTGGCCAAACTGTAACAAAAAATAGCCAGGCGTTGTGGTGGGCGCCTGTAGTCCCAGCTACTCAGGAGGCTGAGGTGAGAGAATCGCCTAAGTCCAAGAGCTGGAGGTTGCTGTGAACTGTGACGCCACGGCACTCTACAAAGGGTGAAAAAGTGAGACTCTGTCTATAAAAAAAAAAAAAAAAAAAAGTTGGCTTAAGTTAACTAAATGAGCACCATTCTATAATATCAAAATACTTAGAGGTATCAACCCTTCAATCAGATACACCTCTAGAGCATCTGATATTAAAATGCCTAAATTATCATTGAGTGTCTTCATCACCAGTTAAGGCAAAAGGAAGATGAAAGTGAGGAAAAAGTACCTCTTTATACAACCTCACTGAAGTTTCTCTGTTTTGCTGTTTACAACAGTGGTCCCGACCTTTTTTGGCACCAGGGACCAGTTTCATGAAAGACAATTTTTCTTCCTCACTGATCAGGGGTGGGGTGAGGATATGCAAAGGGAGGCTGGGTACAGCCTGGTTCCTAACAGGCCACGGACCACACTGGGCTGCAGTCAGGGATTGACGACAATAGGTTTAGAGGGGTAAAAAGATGGGGTAGGAAGAATAGAAAGGGTCATTTCATTGTGAAGTACCCAGAGTTATAATGAACAAAAGTAAAGCAGGACCTAGGAGGATTTTTATTTTTATTTTTTATTTTTTGAGACAGAGTCTCACTATGTCACCCTTGGTAGAATGCCGTGGCATCACAGCTCACAACAACCTCAAACTCTTGGGCTTAAGCGATTCTCTTGCCTCAGCCTCCCAAGTAGCTGGGACTATAGGCACCCGCCACGACACCCAGCTATTTTTTGGTTGTAGTTGTCATTGTTGTTTGGTAGGCATGGGCTGGGTTTGAACCCGCCAGCTCTGGTGTATGTGGCTGGCACCCTAGCTGCTGAGCTACAGGTGCCGAGCTGATCTAGGAGGATTTTTAAATGACAGAATTAGGATACTATATAATACTATATAATATTCATTTCAACAATCTGACATTCAAAATGCGACTGACTTTCCTGCTAACAGCTTAAGTGGAGAGTGAGTCTTAAAACTGATCAAATCTGACATTGAGAAAAAATCTAAAGTAATGGTCATTGTTATCGTGCAAAGAGTATGTTTAAATGGAAACATATTATGTTCTATCATACTATGGAAGGTCCCCCCCAAAAGTCACTAATTAGCCAAAGTGAAAACAGGAACATTCAATTAAGTAGCCATTCCTGGAATTATCTCCCACAAAATGTATGATTTTCTTTTGTCCTTAGATTTCAAAACTCTCTAAGGAGAGAAACCAAGTAGTCACATACCTATAGAAGGAGATTTGAAAGGGTATTTATCAGGAAGATCCACTCTAACTTTCCATACTCCGCCTTCATATGGTGCTGAAATAAAAGCAAAAATGTTAACACCAGAACTGTGTCCCCAAACTAGAAAATAAGCCTGAGTGTAAGTTAAACATTAAACTCTAACGTCTTCTGAAAATATTTCAAATTAATTCTTCCAAAAGTCAGGGACCTACTGTGTAACCAGTGTACCCTACCTTCAGATTAACATTTTCTTGTAAGATCCAGAGTTAGAAAACAAGCAAAGATTCATTCTGTCCCCCAATTTACTTGAATCTTTGAAGTATTAAACACTATTCAATTATTTGGTAAGTACTAAGCTGTGTTCCTTTCTGTCCTACCTCAGTCAACCCCTTACCTACCTCTAAAACCGAAAATCATTTCCCAGAAACCACCCACGTGGCCACCCGAAGCAAAACCCAGAATTCACTACACATGTGTAATATTGTCACATACAGATATAAAAGTTCAGTCAGCCCTACATATCCACCAGTTCAATATCCCTGAATTCAACCAACCATGGATCAAAAATCCTCAGGAAAAAAGCACAAAATAAAAAAACTAACAATGCAATAGAACACATAAATTTTAAAAAAGGTATAACAACTAGTTATATAGTATTTTCATTGTATTAGGTATTATAAACAATCTAGAGATTATTTAAAGTATACAAAGCGATGTGTGTAGATTCTATGCAAATACTATACCACTTCATATAAGGGACTTTGAAATCCCTTGGATTTTGGTAGTGGTCCGAAGTGAGTAGAAGTTGTCCTAAAACCAATTCCCTGAAAATACCAAGGAACAACTATAGATAAAGTTATTCTGAAAAGACATTTCTTCTCTGTCACCACCTGTTGTTGATATTCTATTTAGGAATAGAGTAAAAAATTGTTTTGTTTTGTTTTGTTTTGTTTTTTGAGACAGAGCCTCAAGCTGTCACCCTGGATAGAGTGCTGTGGCATCACAGCTCACAGCAACCTTCAATTCCTGGGCTCAAGCGAGTCTCTTGCCTCTGCTTCCCAAGTAGCTGGGACAACAGGCGCCCGCCACAACGCCCGGCCATTTTTTCGTTGCAGCCGTCATTATTGTTTGGTGAGCCCGGGCTGGATTCGAACCCGCCAGCTCAGGTTTACATGGCTGGCGCCTTAGCCTGTTGAGCCACAGGCGCCGAGCCAGGAATAGAGTAAAAAATTGTAATAGAAGAACACATACCAACACATGTACTTACTTCCTTGTGGTCCATAGAACTTCACTACAAATTCATTGAGTCCTCCCAGGATCGTAACCTCATGCTTACTCTCAATGCTAAGGTGGACGGGTAAAGGAAATTACACAGAATTTAAAGTACATGGAAGAACTACTGATGACATCCCTAAGACACGCCACCTAAAGTGTTCCAAAAATTTGGCATGATACTAACAAAATATACATAATAATTCTGGAATTTAGGAGGCAATGTACTCTCTTGTGAAGAAAATATGCATGAGCTTTGGATTCTGAGAGACTGATACTCAAATCTCAGGACCGCCACTTTCTGGGTTTCTGAGCCTAGACAGATAAAATAATGTAGATTCACTCCCTGACCTCTTGTTCCCTTTGCAAATTGGGAAAACCATCACTTCATAGGACTTTGGATTAAATGAGTTAAACACATAAAACGCGTAAGACTTCAGTTTACCTATGAACAATGAACAATGGGTACTTAATTTTAGTTTCTCTCCCCTCTGTACTTCTCAATCTATCCCAATGACTCTTTAACATAAATCTAATACCCCCCTTTTAGTCACATTCAAATACTCAATAACACAAATTTTCCTAAACTGGAAACACTATATTCCTAAAATGATCAATTTACTATTTACTAAAGAGAATTCCCACATTTTCTCCTTGGCATATGGAATAATCAAAATAGTTAATGATACACCATCTTGCTACAAGTAGTACGACCAAATGCAAAAAACATTTTTTAAAAAATCTCATCTGCGGCATTAATTTTTTTACCTACTCTTTCCTTGCCTCCCAAAACTATGTTCTTGGGCTTGTCTCTATTTTCTGAGGGCCTCCAAGTTCTGATCAACTCTTCTGTGTCCTCCCACTCAAAAATTTACCTGCCCCTGGTTCTCCTTTAAGGTGCTATGACTCAATTATAAAAACCAAGTTAGGCTGGGCGCCTGTGTTCAGTGGTGAGGGCACTGGCCACATGCTCCCAGGCTTGTGGGTTTGAACCTGGCCTGGGCCTGCTAAACAATAACAACAACAACAAAAAACAAACAAAAAAGCCAGGTGTTGTTGTAGGCGCTTGTAGTCGAGCTAGTAGGAAGACTAAAGCAAGAGAATCACTTGAGCCCAAGAGTTTGAGAGTGTTGTGAGCTATGACACCATGACACAAAGTGAGACACTGCCTCAATAAAATAAATAAATAATAAAAACCAAATTAATCCATATTAGTAGAGAAGGCTACTGGTCTAAAATCTATTCTATGTCTCGGCTTTGTTGTCTAAAACTCTATTGACAGGAATTTAAATTGGTAGGGGATTTGGGAAACTCTCAAATCCCACTGTAACATTAAAGAAGAAAACCAGCTATGATAGACTTCACAATCAACAGTGCAAATGATACCTTAATTACATATACTGTTATACAAAAAAGGCAACATAGGAAATTTTAAAATGATTAAATAGAAAGTAAATTATAGGGCGGTGCCTGTGACTCAGTGGGAAGAACGCCAGCCCCATATACTGAGGGTGGCAGGTTCAAGCCTGGCTCCGGCCAAATTGCAACAAAAAAATAGCCATGAGTTGTGGTGGGTGCCTGGAGTCCCAGCTACTCAGGAGGCTGAGGCAAGAGAATCGCCTAAGCACAGAATTGGAGGCGGCTGTGAGCTGAGACGCCACAGCACTCTACTGAGGGCCACAAAGTGAGACTCTGTCTCTACCAAAAAAAAAAAGTTTGAGATTAAGTATTCAGCACTCCAACTCTGTATCCTGGAGTGCCACAGAATGGACTCCAAGAAACCAGGTGTACTTTCAGCAAAGCTGTTGCTCAAGAGCCTTGCAAAGATATTCAAATAAGATAATTCAGTCTAGGCTAATTTGATCTCATTCTTCTCTAAATGAAAACTAGTAACAAACACAAAAACTATTCAAATAGTATCCACATAGGAAAACTGGCTTCATTTTTTTTTTTTTTTTTTTTTTTTTTGTAGAGACAGAGTCTCTCTTTACCGCCCTTGGTAGAGTGCCGTGGTGTCACACAGCTCACAGCAACCTCCAATTCCTGGGCTTAGGCGATTCTCTTGCCTCAGCCTCCCAAGGAGCTGGGACTACAGGCGCCTGCCACAATGCCCGGCTAAACTGGCTTCATTTTTCACTTAGTTGAATGACACACACATGCTTACTCTGGTGTACTCACTTCTTTCTGACCAAACAGCCACTTTCTGACATCCTACAAAATAAACTAATATAATAAATGCTAATATAATAAATAAAAGTGCAACACATTTAAAATGTTTTAGAAGTCTAAAAAAGAACCCTGTGTCAGGAAAAAGTCAAGTCCAATTATAATAAATAAAATTAAATACAAACAATAAAGCCTTGAAGGAAAACAGACATTTTATTTTTTTGAGACAGAGCCTTAAACTGTCACCCTGAGTAGAGTGCTGTGACATCACAGCTCACAGCAACTTCCAATTCCTTGGCTCAAGCGAGTCTCTTGCCTCTGCCTCCCAAGTAGCTGGGACTACAGGCGCCCACCACAACGTCTAGCCATTTTTTGGTTGCAGCTGTCATTGTTGTTTGGCAGGCCCGGGCTGGATTCGAACTCACCAGCTCAGGTGTACGTGGCTGGCGCCTTAGCCCATTGAGCCACAGGCACCGTGCCGAAAACAGATATTTTAAAAATAATCTTGAGTGCAGGAAAGGTTTTCTAAAGAATGACACCAAAGGGCGGCACCTCTGGCTCAGTGAGGAGGGCGCTGGCTCCATATACCGAGGGTGGAGGGTTCAGGCCCAGCCCTAGACAAACTGCAACAACAACAAAAAAAAGAATGACACCAAGGCCAAAAACCACAAAGGAGAAGATTAGCAGATATAAGCACACACACATTTAAAACTTCTATACTGCAGAAGAGAAAAGGAAAGGACAAACTAGAACAAAATAATGTGAATTTTAAAAATAAAGGTTATTACAACAAAGCACTAAGAAAAAGAAAATCAAAAAAACAAAAAACAAAAAAAGAAAGAAAATCAAATACCTGAAAGAAAAGGCCAGATATCCAAGGGTCAAGAAAACCGAACTGAACAATATTAGGGTATAAAAAGTCCAATTCATTAAAGAAATTAAAAAGTGAAATTTCCCAATGAAATTTCCCTTTTTCACTGTAAACTGAAAGCAATGAAAGAGCTGGATAAAACTGAGTGTGCAGTAGAGTATGAATTAGTACCTCTGGCCTAGGTCAGTTTCATGTGAATTTCCTGGGCCTCAATTCCATGAATGGACTGTGTCCATTCATTGATGCATTCATTCACTTTGCCCCAGAAGGAACTGTGTTCGTTCATTGATACAGTCATTCACCTTCCAAATAAATAAATAAATAAATTAGAAAACTAAAAAAAAAAAAAAAAGAATTAGTACCTGAGGACAAATCTAGTGCTAAGCTACAAAACTTAAAATGAATTTACTCTTTTATTCAAATTTTACTTCTATGAAGTTACTTTTTAAAAAATAGCTGGACACTGCTGGTGGGAGTGTGATATGGTCTTACCCGCTTTAGAAAACTAGTACTTTAGCAGTACTAAATCTACACATATGCATACTCTATGCCTATGCATACAGCCGAGTATATGCCTACAACATATATGGTGCATATAGTTATATTCACCAAAACACATGTTTAAGAATGTTCATAGCAGCTCGGTGCCTGTGGCTCAGCGGGCTAAGGCACCAGCCACATACACCTGAGCTGGCGGGTTCGAATCCAGGCTGGGCCCGCCAAACAACAATGACGGCTGCAAACAAAAAATGGCTGGGCGTTGTGGCGGGGGCCTGTAGTCCCAGCTACTTGGGAGGCAGAGGCAAGAGACACGCTTGAGTCCAGGAATTGGAGGTTGCTGTGAGCTGTGACTCCACGATGGAGTGAGACTCTGTCTCCACACACACACACAAAAAAAAGAAAGAAACATTTAAAAGAATGTTCATAGCAAGGCCAGGCAAGGTGGCTCACACTTATGATCCTAGCACTTTGGGACGCCATAGCAGGTGGATTTCCTGAGCTCACGAGTTCAAAACCAGCCTGAGCAAGAGTGAGACCCTATCTCTAAAAAATAACTAGGCCCTGGCTCGGCGCCTGTGGCTCAACAGGCTAAGGCGCCAGCCATGTACACCTGAGCTGGTGGGTTCGAATCCAGCCCGGGCCAGCCAAACAATGACGGCTGCAACCAAAAAATGGCCGGACGTTGTGGCGGGCGCCTGTAGTCCCAGCTGCTTGGGAGGCAGAGGCAGGAGACTCGCTTGAGGCCAGGAGTTGGAGGTTGCTATGAGCTGTGATGCCATGACACTCTATCCAGGGTGACAGCTTGAGGCTCTGTGTCAAAAAAAAAAAAAATAATAACTAGGCCTTGTGGTGGACACATGTAGTTCCAGCTACTCGAGAGGCTAAGGCAAGAGAATCGCTTGAGCCCAGGAGTTTGAGGTTGCTGTGAGCTATGATGCAAATGGCACTCTACAAAGAGGGACAGCTTGAGACTCTGTCTCAAAAATAAAATAAAATAAAATAAAATGTTCATGGCAGTATAGGCAGCCTGGTAGTCCCCAAGTTACAAATATCCAACTGGTACTTACAGAAGCTATTAAAGTAAGTCCCTGAGTTACAAACATATGACTGACATATGACTTACATACAGGCTATCACGGGTAATAGGTAAATGTACCTGTTCCAACTGATACACAAATTCAACTTAAAAACAAACCTACAGAACCTATCTCATTCAAAGAACTGCCTGTATTTGTAACAGCTAAAAATTAGAGATAACTAAAATGTTCATCAACAGCAAAAGGATAAATTGTGGTAATGTCACCCAACAAAAAATACACACCAATTTTTTTTTTTTTGAGACCGAGCCTCAAACTGTCACCCTGGATAGAATGCTGCATCACAGCTCACAGCAACCTCCAATTCCTGGGCTCAGGCGAGTCTCCTGCCTCATCCTCCCAAGTAGCTGGGACTACTGGCATCCGCCACAACACCTGCCCATTTTTTGGTTGCAGCCATCATTGTTGTTTGGGGAGCCCAGGCTAGATTCAAACCTGCCAGCTCATGTGTATGTGGCTGGCGCCTTAGCCTATTGAGCCACAGGCGCCAAGCCCACACCAATTTTTTTAATGGTTTTTTTTTTTTTTTTTTGCAGTTTGGCTGAGACCGAGTTTGAACCAGCCACATTCGGTTTATGGGGCCGGTGCCCTACTCACTGAGCTACAGGCACCACCCTACACACCAATTTTTTTAAAAGAATGAATTGATACACATGAATGTATGAGTTCACAGATTTTTATCACTGAATTATAAAAATGATTTGTATATACTTTTTGTATATATGTCATTCTTTAATAAAAAGTTTACTAAAAATAGTTTCTGATACATGTGCAAGTAAGTTTACTGGAATTTTGAAATTTATAAGTGAAATAATCTAAATATTCATAATAGGAATAGTTAAACAGTTTATAAGCCAATTACGTAACAGGATACTGTCAGTGCTCACTGTGCTCCCACTAGTGCTCTCTCCCAACTAGAGTGCCACCAATGTATAATCTCTACTCAATGAGGGATATCCAGAAATCAAGTGAATTTAGTATTCACTTGATAAAGACATTCCACCTCTGAAACAAAATTAAAACTTATAAGGATAATGAAAGAATAGAGAAGCATAGAGGAATAAATGAATTTAACAAAAGTCTCTTTTTTTTTTTGGTAGAGACAGAGTCTCACTTTATCGCCCTGGGTAGAGTGCCGTGGCGTCACAATGCTCACAGCAACCTCCAGCTCTTGGGCTTAAGCCTCCCGAGTAGCTGGGACTACAGGCGCCCGCCACAGCGCCCGGCTATTTTTTTGTTTTGCAGTTCGGCCGAGGCCGGGCTTGAACCCGCCACCTTCGGTATATGGGGCCGGCGCCCTACTCGCTGAGCCACAGGAGCCTCCCTCCAAGACCTATTTTTAATCCTATTTTACAAATGGGCAAACTTAAGTCACATCCCAGGGTTACAAAGTGTCACTTCCCTGTAGCAAAGGCTAGATTTGTCCTGGGCCCCTCCTTATGGATGTTTTCCTCTCTCTAGATCCCTGTAGGAGGACTGAGTGACCTGTTAAGTGTGGGTCTGCATTTTAGAGGCCTCTGTAAGCATATTTTTTTTTGTAGAGACACAGTCTCACTTTATTGCCTTCAGTAAAGTGCCGTGGCATCACACAGCTCACAGCAACCTCCAACTCCTAGGCTTAGGCGATTCTCCTGCCTCAGCCTCCCGAGTAGCTGGGACTACAGGCATCTGCCACAACGCCCAGCTATTTTTCTGTTTTGCAGTTCAGCGGGACCAGGTTTGAACCTGCCAACCTCGGTATATGGGGCCAGTGCCCTACCCACTGAGCCACAGGTGCCGCCCTGCAAGCATATTTTTTTGATCTTGTGAACATGGAGTTGGTGTGTCCTGATGCCAGGGGTATGACTAGGTTTTACTTACTGGGGATAGTGGGCATTCAGTGGCTGTACTATGATAATTAAAATCTTTTGGTCTGGCGCCTGTGGCTCAAGAGGCTAAAGTGGCAGCCACATACACCTGAGCAAGCGGGTTGAAATCCAGCCTGGGCCCATCAAACAACAATGATGGCTGCAACCTAAAAATGGCTGGGCATTGTGGCAGGCACCTGTAGTCCCAGCTACTTGGGAGGCAGAGGCAGGAGAATTGCTCCAGCCCAGGAGTTGGAGGTTGCTGTGAGCTGTGATGCCACATCACTCTACCCAGGGCAACAGTTTAAGGTTCTGTCTCAAAAGAAAAAAAAAAGGCTCAGCACCTGTGGCTCAACCGGCTAAGGTGCCACCCACGTACACCTGAGCTGGAGGGTTTGAATCCAGCCCCCGGGCCCGCCAAACAACAATGGCGGCTGCAACCAAAAAATGGCTGGGCATTGTGTGGGCGCCTGTAGTCCCAGCTACTTGGGAGGCTGAGACCAGAGAAGCACTTCAGCCCAGGAGTTGGAGGTTGTTGTGAGCTGTGATGCCACAGCACTCTACCCAGGGCAACAGTTTAAGGTTCTGTCAAAAAAAAAAAAAAAGACTCACAAATGAAACAAAATGATACAGAATAAAGGAAAAGTATATACTAGGTAAATATTTACTAGCCAAATTTAAAGGATAGCTAGTGAAGCGTTTGTGCACCTTCATTCACCCGGCTTACACATTACATTGAAGATGGAAGATTTTGTAGGAATTATGATTGTGCATGAGTTCTAGCAATGAGGTACATATGATCTTTTAAAGTAGGTGTTTTCATTAACTAATAAGTCGGCCTTACCAGGATAGGAAGCCTTAGCAAGCTCCCATCTGGGCCTGGTGCAGGGATGAGGTTGGGAGGCAGGAGGGGCAGGGCCTTGGTGAAGGAGGACAGGTCTCCATGTCTCCAGAAAGAGATCACTTTAAAAGAACATATTCTTCTTAGCAAAGTATCTCAAGAATGGAAGAAAAAGTATCCAATGTACTCAGCCCTACTCTGAAGCTAATTTATAGCTTTCATAGGAAGGGTATAATCCAGTTACAGCACAAGAATATGGGGAAAAGGGCAAGGGAGGGGACGGAGGATGAGGTTGGGGTGGAGGGAGGGTAATTCGTGGGGTCACACCTACGGTGCATCTTAGAAGGGTACAGGGGAAACTTACTAACTGCAGAATACAAATGTCTTCATATAATAACTGAGAAATGCCAGGAAGGTTGTGTTAATCAGTTTGATGAAAATAATTCAGATTGTATATGAAATCAGCACATTGTACCCCTTGATTGCACTATTGTACACAGCTATGATTTAACAATAAAGACAATTTAAAAAAAGAAAAAAAAAGAAAACAAAGTAAAACAAAATAAATAAATAAATAATAAAAGGCTCAATTGACTTGGGACAGTCTCTCAATTGGGTTGGGCTCGTTTCCAGTGTTGTGGGTCACCAAACCTACATGCTGGCGCACATGAGGCCCTGGGGAAACAAAGCACAGCAAAGCGTTGTAAGGGACCATCAAATGCAAGGGGACTTGAGCCCAACAGAAGCGAAATCTCCAGACGATTGACCTCAATTCAGGTGCTGGCACATTCCTTATTCTGTGCTTATCTAATAAAATCTCATGCCTCCCAGGCGCTAGTTGAATGACCTCTCAAGGGCTTAACAGTCTATAATTCTGGTGTTCTGGCTCTCCTGGTATGACCACATTAGCCTGGAAGGCTATTAAAATTCAAGAAGTCTCTGCAAACATTGTACTGAATGTGGTTGTATTTTATTACCTGATTGATTTGCCTTACGTAGTATTTTGTCGTTTTCTTTCAGGGGTGCTTTAAAATAATTCTTGGTGCTCCCATGCCATTTTTCTGAATCTTCTGCCGTTTCCATACTTGCTTTTCTTTTTAAGTTAAGGTATACGTTATTTATTTGCTTATTTGTATATTTTAGATGATGCTTGCTTTTTGGATATCCACAAAGAGACAGCCTTAGCATCAGGTGTGCAGGGGCTGACTTACACTGGCTCGGAAAAGAGGGTTTGGGGCATCATTTTCCAGTTCCGCGATTAGTGATGCCATAGCAGGTGCTTGAAATCAGCCATAATGAAAGTATTTACACCACAGACATTGGTAAATGCTACAGACCAGGGTTTTCCCTGCCCTGAAAGCCGGTTGTTAAAGATTTGCCAGCATTACGTTGTTCACAATCCTCTTAGTGCACAGTTAATTTCCCCTAAGACAACTTTCCAAATCGTGAAGCGGGGTCATCTCAGGTGCTGTTCTGCTTTCTGTGCACAATTTGGAAAGTAATGATACTAGTTGTGCTCAGCAGCTCAGAGGCATTTGTGTTTCTTTTAGCATAAGACAAAGCAAGAAGCTTTTTCTTCTAAGGTTCTTATGGACACAGTTACGCCTTGCCACGAGAGTATCTTTTAGAAAAATCCTGACATAACTATATCCTTTACCTGAAGTTCTTGATTCTATTATATTGTAAACCATCAGCTCCTACTATAACAAATTATAATAATCATTGCCGAACATGCTTTTCCTGTCACTCAAGGAATAAAATATTTAAGAGGTGTTTATCACATATAACACATAGTGATAGCAAATACGCTAGATAGAATGAGTGTCTCTATTTTCAAATGATTGTCTTCTAGAAGTGTGTAATTCAGAAAGAAGCAAAAGATGCATATGTGAAAAGTTATTTTTTAAAAAAACCTTTCTTTAACAGATTGTAATTTGAATGTATCCAGGGTGTTTCATGTTCACCTCTGAAGGTCAGTTTCAGCGTATTATTGCATCAGCACACACTCACAGGCACACACATACACACACAGGCACACACATACCCTCACAGGCACACACATACACACAGGCACACACATACACACAGGCACACAGGCACACACATGCACTCAGGCACACACATACACACAGAGGCACACACATACACACATGCACACACATACACACAGGCACACAGGCACACACATGCACTCAGGCACACACATACACACAGAGGCACACACATACACACATGCACACAGGCACACACATACCCTCACAGGCACACACATACACACAGAGGCACACACATACACACAGGCACACATGCACACACAGGCACACACATACACTCACAGGCACACACATACACACAGAGGCACACACACACAGGCACACACATACACACAGATGCACACACATACACTCGCAGGCACACACATACACACACAGGCACACACATACACTCACAGGCACACACATGCATACACACACAGGCACACACATACTCTCAGGGACACACATACACTCACAGGCACACACATACACACACAGGCACACACATACACTCACAGGCACACACATACACACACACAGGCACACACATACACCCACAGGCACACACATACACTCACAGGCACACACATACACACACACAGGCACACACATACACCCACAGGCACACACATGCACACACAGGCACACACATGCATGCAGAACCTATGGAAGATTCTTATTAAAGACACCAGAAGACAAAGGCAGGAATGCATCTCGCATCACAATACTTTCTAAAAACCCTTCTTGAGTATTGCTCTTTCCCCAACTTATTTCTCCTGTGACATCATCTCTCCTCCGCCCTCCTCTTCTCTTCCTCTCTGTATTCTTCTCTCTCATGCCATGTGTTGCTTTTGTGTTCCCGTTTCTTTAGATGTTCTTGAGAATTTGGCAAGAAATAAGGATCCTATGGGGAACCCACCCTCCTTAGAAGGTGCGGGAGGAACGTGGTAGGTTCACATGTTTTCATGTGCTTCTGCCACAAACAGAAGGATCCCAAGGAATATTCCAGATCAGAGGTTAAGAGTTAAAACCAGAGAGGGGTTCAACTTGACAAGATCATTTTTTTCAGGGTGGAAAAGCTTTAAGAAGTAGGAGGTAGGTGGCAGGTAGGTGGCACATCTCAAAGTAAAGAGAAGGGAAGTGCCATCCCCGGGGGTCCCTGGAAAGTCACTAAAGTGGGCTCTTCGCTCCTTGAGAAGAGAAGAACGTTCCAGTGTGCAGATAACCATCTCTTGTTTTTCATCTTTTCAAACATCCTCAAAATGACCTTGGGCCCTTTTTTCCTCTCCCCAAAGAGGAGGTGGAATGTGTGTCTTGTGTAGCCTGAGAGAAGTATAGTTAGCTTCTTAGGACACCCCCAAGGTTGGCCAGCAAATAAGCATAAAAGTGGGTCATCCCCATGATGCTGGCATCTTAACCAGCGTGCTGACTGCTAATGTATGTAATGGGAGATTTTTTCCAAATAATTTTGATGTGACAATGTATTCCAAAAAGAGATAAATCTGGGTTCCCCTTGCTACATGCAGCTTTACACATGAAACCCAGTAGCCCACTGGAGGATGGCACCGTTGTGTTGAGGTTGTCTGGGTTACAAAATGCTGGCCACCAAACTCACTAGCATTTTTCTGTATTTTTGTACCAATCAACTAAAGAGAATTTTAGGACAGTTTTTCCCCTCTACTTGTCAATGCCATCTCAACTGACTTTGGTGCAAAGAGACAGTTTGGCAGTAAAATCCATTGTCAGCAACTTCTCAAACTTCCTGGCTTGAGAGTCTTCAGCCTCCTCCTCCTGCCTGGTTGATAAGCTCAGAAATCTCACTCCATCATTACGAATCACTATCAAAACCCAGAGTTACCGCAGGGATTTGCACACTCGCTCATGTCTTTTTGATGACGGAGCTGTCAGCTTGGGGCCTGGGAGCCCAGCGTGTTATAGAATCTCTGTATGAAGTCGTTAAACTAATAGCAATCTGATTTCCTTCCTTTTCAGGCCGAACATCCATATTAGTGTAAATAGCTCCTTTCCTAATCAACTAACAAGTTATCCTACTCTTGTGACGGCATCAAAGAGTCGTTCAACCGAATCTCATCAGGGCTGCAGGGATATTTGACTCATCTGGATCCTGAATAATTTTTTTCATCATCGGCTGTAGCAACTTCTGGCCATCTGACCTTGGCTGAGTTATTTAACACCTTCCTGAACCTCAGTATATTCATCTTCAACTTGAGTTAATTATACATGCCTGGCTTTCCCAGGCTTTGAAGAATACCCAGGGTAGCTAATACATAAGAAATTGCTTGAAGACTGGAGAACCTCTATGCCAGCGGTTCTCAACCTGTGGGTCGCGACCCCTTTGGACTGTATTAAAGGTTTGCGGCATTAGGAAGGTTGAGAACCGCTGTGGGCTGAAGTTGAGATTTCACATCTATTCTGTAGACACAGGAATCTAGCGAGAAGGTGCAAGGCCGCGTGAGACACCTGTTGGTGCCTTGATCTTGGATGTGCCAGTCTCCAGAACCATCAGAAATAAATTTCTCTTCTTTATAAATTGCCCAGTCTGTGGTATTATTATTTATTGCAGCACAAACAGACTAAAACAGGGAGGTTGGAGGGCAGTTGTTACCTATCTTTACGAAGTTTGCTGTGTGCCCCTTGGAGTTTGTTTGCAACCAGCTGGACCACATCGTTAGAAAAAAAGAATTAAAATGTAGAATGGGGAGGGTGTGAGAGTTGTCTATTTTTCTCAGGTATTTTTTTTCCAGCACCACTTCCTTGCCATGCTACCAGCATAGTAGTTAATTGTGTCTCGTTTATCCAGAACACGTGGGTTGAACCCTGCTCGCTACCTACACGACCTTGAGCAGGTGAAGGTGAGATGAGTCCACACAGAGCTGCTGTCACACAGAGAATTAAGTAAGCTGATGTATAAAAAGGGCTGCTGTCTTTGATTACTGATCTTATTGTTGTAAGCAGCTGCAGTGTCGTTGGCTGCCAAACCTCAGATCCACCAGCCTGAGAATCTCGAAGAGGAGACAGAAGAGCCTGAAAAACTCCAGGAGGTCATGTCTCCAATTTCCAGCTCTGCATCCCCAGAGCCGGACCTTTCCACAGAATTCCCTCCTTGCTACCATAAAATGCTCCCTGCCCAGAGGGGTTGTCCCCAGGCAGGAGGCAGATGGGGGCTCTGTTCCATGTGGCCCTCACCGCAGTGCAGGGACGATGCTGCTGAGCCAGCAACTCAGTGCCCAGAGAAGGAGCAGGAGGCTTTGCTTGCTTCCTATCTGCCGGAGAAAGGAGCTGGGGGGGCAGAGGGAAGGAGCGCCTTTCCTTACTTCTCCCAGCTCGGCGTTAGCAGAGCTGACCTCACAGGTCACCCCATGGGAGCACTGCTGCTGTGGACCCTTCATCCGTGCAACGTTACTCAAGTATTCATAAGGGACAAGGTGACTTCTCCTTTCTTTGCCTACTTTTCTCCTGCCCAC
>CAUYON010175673.1:0-18884 GCA_963573935.1 Arctocebus calabarensis
TCCCAGCTACTAGGGAGGCTGAGGCAAGAGAATCGCTTAAGCCCAAGAGCTGGAGGTTGCTGTGAGCAGTGTGACGCCATGGCACTCTACCCAGGGCGATAAAGTGAGACTCTGTCTCCACAAAAAAAAAAAAAAAAAAGACCCTTTTCCCTCTTCTTATTCTTTTGTGTGTGTGTGTGTGTTTTGAATTGTAGGGAGGCAAAAGAAAGAGAAAAAAGGCCTTTGGGCTGAGGATCAGGAGACCTGAGTTCCAGCCACTGTCATTTAAATTCTCTAAGTCTTGGTTTCCTCAGCCATAGAACACTAAGATTGGGACAGACCTTCTCCGAGACATGAAGCTCTCCCTTTTTTACAAATGCTTGACCTAAGTCCAGATTTCCAATTCTAACTTTTGGTCCAAGGTCCTCCCAAATTGCCCCAAACCACATTTAAGCTTATAGAAAAGCAGGCTGTCATCCGAGGACCAAGAATACGCAGTGCTTCGTAAATAAAACTTAACATTAAATTGTACCGCAAACAAATAGTTTTACACAGTCAAAATGTTGCTCTTTGGGATTTAATGAGCTCCATATGCCTGACCTCTGGAAAAGAAATGATTTGGGAAGCTACAGAGCTTTGGAAGAGTCGAAGGGCATCAGCATCTGGTGTGAGTTACTCGGAGTGAAGGGAATCGACCACATTTTTGTCTCATTGCCAAGCTTGGAAAGGTAGACGTGCGCTGCAATCTGTGTGCTCACCTTCTGAGCTAATGCTGACAGTTTTCCAAAATTTTCCTCACTCATCAAGAAGTCGTGGAGCCCAGCAGATTCTGACTTTCTTCCTGCAGCTCTCCCAGACTTCTTGTGCCATGAGGTTTTAGGTGTGCCCTAGGGAGAGCAGGCTCTTCCACTGGAAGTGCCAGTGACTTTTGATCGGCCATTTATACTTGTTTTGGCCAGCCCTGCTACCCCTACAGGGTCCTGCCCAGAACCCAGATCTGAAAACATCATTTTCTCCCTCATTTAATACCTCTTTTGTGTTTACATGGATGGAGCTGGAACATATTCTTCTTAGCAAAGTATCTCAAGAATGGAAGAAAAAGTATCCAATGTACTCAGCCCTAATATGAAGCTAATTTATAGCTTTCATATAAAGGCTAAAACCCAATGATAGCACAAGAATACAGGGAAAAGGGAAAGAGAGGGGAGGGGAGAGGGACGGATGGGTGGAGGGAGGGCAATTGGTGGGATCACACCTACGATGCATCTTAGCAGGGTACTGGTGAAACTTATTAAATGTAGAATATCAATGTCTTCTTATAGTGATTAAGAAAATGCCATGAAGGCTATGTTTAACAGTATGACCAAAATATTTCAGATTGTATATGAAGTCAGCACATTGTGCCCCATGATTGCATCAATGTACACAATTATGATTTAATAAAATTATTTAAAAAAAATAAAGAGATTATCCTGGATCATCACTATGGGCCTTCAATTCCATCATAAGTGACCTAATAAGAGAGAGCCCCAGAGGGAGATTAGACACATACAGAGAGGAGATGATGATGTGAGGATGGATGTGGACATTGGAGTGATGTGGCTACAAGCCAAGGAATGCTGGCAGCTGCCACAAGCAGGAAGAAGCAAGGAATGAATTCTTCCCTAAGCCTGGAGGAATGTGGTCCCATGACACCCTGATGTCAGCCTACTGAAAGAGATTTCTAGTCTCCTGAACTGTGAAAGAATAAATTTCTATTGTTTCTAATAAATTTCTATTTCAAGTGTGTGGTAATTTAGGACACTAATGTAAGTAGCAGCCTTCTTGTCTTTTCCTTCCAAGCACCTTGCACATACTCAGAACGGACCCGGGTTGGGGGGGGGGGGGTGATGCATGATTGTTGAATAAAGAATCCTCTGGAGGGAAATTGTGAACCTAGGACACAGAGCACACAGCAGGAGACCTGTGGTGATTCTTGGCCCTGCCTCACGCTCTTGAGGAAGTCATTTCACCTTTTAGAGTCTTGGTTTTCACTCCTATAAAATGAAGCAATAGTACCTGCCTAAGAATATGGTTTGGTAGATTAAATGAGAAGATGAACAGGAAAGTGTTTTGTAAGTAGAATATCATTATTTTTTTCCTCCTTCCTGCCTGGGCTTTCCTACTCCAAGCCCTTTGAGGCTGAGAATAACAACTAAACTATCATTGTATGGGGAAGCATCTATGTCTAAACTGCGGCAAAGAGGGACTAGGACGTGCTTGGTGATAGCTTTGTGATCTTGATCCATCTGGCTAATTATGATCTCCCCAGAACCACCTACCTCCTTCCTCCCCTCCAGCATTAGAAATTCCTGCTGTTTGGGGCAATGACCCACTACTCTATGGCGGTCAGCCTGCAGACACCTGCTACCTTTCCTGTGTCTTTCCATTCTCTCATCAATGTGACTTCTCCACCAAGCTGTCATTATCACCTGTTTGCTTCTTGTCCTTTGTGTAACACACTTTTTGCCCAGGTACCTCAAGGGACCTCGTTCCTTTTCAGCATACCTGTTGCAGATACCCAGACAAAATTGTTTCCACAGCAACACTCTCCATCAACTTCCCAGGGAAACACCGTGTTCCATGTGAATTAAGGTTCTATGTAAGTGAAAACCACCCTTTTAGTACACACACACACACACACACACACACACACCATGGTTGCTTATTCTAATGGGAAATGTGCTATACTTAGAGGATTACAGACCTTCTTATCGTTTGATTCCGGGAGTTTCACACCTGGATTCCAAAGCTCCACAAAGGGATTGCAGCATTCTCTGAATAAGGTCAAACTTAGAGACAGCTGAAACATCCTCACCAAGGGTCTAGTTTGATAAATTGTGGCAAGAAACTAAATAATTATTTCAAAGAAGCTAGAAATTATATTTAGGTACACTACGTGTACATACCAAAAATGTTTATAACATCAAGTGAGGGAACATTGTTTAAAATAGTAGTACACAGAATTTATTACATTCGTAACCAAAGTGCATGCCCCCTTCTCCCTGGTTAATGGACCCTGATTTTATTTAGGTCTAACCTCCCTCGCATGAGAGGTGACCTTACCTCCAAGATAGAGGTTGCCTTTCCTGAACCTGCCGTGTTTTTTTGTTTGTTTTTGAGACAGAGTCTCACTTTGTTGCCCCCAGTAGCAAACTCTTGGGCTTAAGCGATTCTCTTGCCTCAGACTCCAGAGTAGCTCGGACTACAGGTGCCCACCATAATGCATGGGTATTTTTAGAGAATGGAGGAGGTTCTTATTCTGGCCCAGACTGGTCTCAAACTCGTGAGCTCAGGCAATTTGTCTGCCTCAGCCTCCCAGAGTGCTAGGATTACAGGTGTGAGCCACCTTGCCTGGCCTCCTGCCACGTTATTCTGTTTTCCACTTTCCACTGACTGCCTTAAGAGCAGTCATGGGATCCCATTGTGGTCAGTGGATGTATGAGGGAGAGTCTCATTCTGGGGAGTTCTGGGAGTGCTATCTCTGTTTCTGAAAGAGGTAAGCAAAAAGATGAAAACAATCCCAAGATGGATATTGGTGTTAGTTCCACAATACTAAACAGTACAAATGCACTTAGTTCCACTGAACTGTACTCTTAAAATTGATTAAGATAGTAAATTTTATGCTGTGTGTGTTTTATCACAATAAAAAACAGGGAAAAAAAGAGATATATACAGAAAGAGACTCCCTCTACTACTTTCTCTTCCTCTGGGTCAAGGGGCTGGTGACTGCCTGGATGTGGAAATAATTATGTGCTCATGTAAAGCACTTGCCTTGGTGTCTCTCCCGGGGTGAGCTCACCAGCTCCAACAATCTCTGTACATAGGAGTGCCAGCGACTTCCACACAGCCCTCTTGTTGAAGTTCTATCCCCACATATCCAGTTGATATCCTGATCTGTCCCGCTAGCTACCTTACCACAGGGGTTAACATTAACATGCCCCAAATGAGTATTTTTTCTTTATTTCGAAAAACTCAAACTTGCAGAAAATTTGCCACAGTCAGGCAAGGATCTCTTGAATTCCTTTCTCAAAGGCTCACTAATTGCTAGCTTTTTGCCTTATCACATAGAAAAATTGATCTTCTCTGACCTCCCTCTCCCCTGAAATCTGCTACTTTTCAGGGTTTCCCATCTCAGCACTCAGCACTACCATGAAACTCGTCTTGCCAGACTCCTGGGAGTTGTTCCACATGCCTCTACCTTCCTATTCCCCTGACATAAAACCAACCAACCATCCTGTTAATTCCATTTCTTTCCTTCTCTGTTGCAATTGCCTTCAAACCATGTCCCTCTCGCCTTCTCTTTCTTTGATGCATGTTTATTGAGAATAGCTGGAGTTCTACCTTTAAAATAAACCTAGTCGTATCACTTCATGCTGAAAATCCTCAGTGGCACAACCTCAATGGCTTATTGGTTTCTGCCCTGATCTCTTCATTCCATTAAGACCAGGCCACGTTCTACACCCCAGAAAGCTTCATATTTTGCCTGCTAATTCTTTTTGTAGACAATAGGGTGAATCACGTCCACGTTTGTTGACTACTGTTCCCTCTGATAAGCTCATGATGCTGGGGACTTTGATGGTATTTGTCACTGAGGTGTCCTCAGAATCTTTTCTAGGCCAGTTACACAGTAGGTGCTCAGTATACACACTTGTCAGATAAAGGAATATAGGAATGAATGAATTAATCTCCTCCAGTGAGCAGAATTTAATCAGCTATAAAATGAATGGAGCACCAAGTCAGACTAAAGGAAAAGATGCAAACTAAAAGAAAAACTCACTCAGTGCTGACCTAGGTGGATATTGGTCCATTCGTGTTCAGATTGTGCCCATCTACCTGCTTGGACGTGGTCAGGACTGAAGGAAAGGCCTACATGTGGCCGTCATGCAGATCTGGACTCTGGCCCTGGCCCCGGTTGTAAATCCTGGGTATGCTCGTGGCCTCTTTGAGCCTCAATATCCTGATCTACAAAACGGATACATACTAAGACAAGCCTGCACTTCCCACCACCTTTCTGCTGGCCGGGAGTGCTTGGGCCTTACGCTACCCCTTTTCCCCAAGACTTTGATCTCCTTAAAAGCTGAGGAAAGGAAACCTTGGTTGTTGCAGCTTCTGTCCTGCCTTTGCATATCAACCCAGAGGTGATCATTGGTGAATAGATGGTCCCTGTTTCCAGTGTGCTTTGTGGGACCACGGCAGGGTCTGAAGAGAGAGGAGAACAAAGTGGCTCTTCTGGTACTCTGCATGACACTGTCATACGTGATTCTCACTGTGGGACAGCGTGTCCGTGATGGTGGAGTTAGGATTCATGTGCTACTGTTTCTAAGCATATTTTCTTTGTTGGGAGAGCTGGTGTGTATGTGTGTATGTGTGATAGCTTTTAGGTGGCAAGGAAGAACCAGGCATTTATGTGCCTGGTATACTCATAAGGGGCTCAGATTTGCCGGTCCACAACCCAACTGAAACTTCTTCTTTTCTGCTAAAGCTATTGGGCTCTGTTAATGGAGCTTCCCCAAGTCAGATGGCTCTATGTGTTGGCATTTAGCACGTGAGAGGTAAAGACTCATGAAATGACAGGCCTCAACGTCTTTCTGCACAAGCCCCGTGCTTATGGTGACAAGCTTTGCCTCTCTCTCCTTGCTGAATACCACATGGTCCCTCCCTCCTCCTCAGTTCTCAGAACGTGTGTGTGCCTGTGTGTAGAGAGGGGGGCCCTTAGATTATGTTTGTGTTTAAAAAGAAAGCTTGCATGTGTGGATGCAGCCGGGAGCTGGGGCACAGTTTCCCAGCTGGTAGCTGGGGATGCTTCTCCTCTTCCTTTTGTGCAAACCAGTTTTCAGTAGGCAAAATAGGCTGATTTTGCATTTTGGGTCTATGGGCTTATGTTTCCACAATATCTCATGCTTTGGGACGTATTCCTGACGGGGAGGGTGGCAGACTGTAGGATCGGGATCCCCTTGTAAATGGGAGGATTATTTGAAAAGAGGCAAGGAAGGCCATGTGGATGGATGAAGCAGGAGGTGTTCTCAGAGGAGAGGCAGGCAGAGAGTGCACCCGCCAGGACAGCTCCCATCAGCGTTTTTAAATTTTGTATTTTCTCCTTGGTCTGTGAGGATAATCATGAGCTGTGTGCAGTTAAAAAATAACAGCTTTATTGAGGTATAATGGTTTCATAATAAACTGCTTACATTTAATGTGTTTTGACCTATGGACACATGCGCAAGACCATTCCAGCCGGATCATATCCGTCATCCCCCCACATTGATTTTGTTCTTTTGCTCCTTTATAATTCGTCTCCTTCCCCATGCCATCCCCAGACAACCAGAGATCTGCTTTCTGTCGCTGTAGATTAGTTTGCATTTTCTGCAGTTCTATACAAATGGCATCGTGCACATGTACTTTTCTGGGTCTGGCTTCTTTCCAGTGTAATTATTTTGAGGCTCATCTTTATTGCTGCATGTATCAACCGTTTATTCCTTTTCCCCTCCCGTATGGATGTAACATAGTTTGCTGATCCATTTACCTGCTGATGGACATTTGGGTTGTTTACAGTAGTTGTGTATTACCAATAAGTTGGCTACGAGCATTTCCCAATAAGTGCTTCTAGACTGAAATACACAGATGTCTTACCACCTCTCTTGGTAATATTTCTTTTCACTTGTCCCCAAGCCCTGTGAAGCCCAACACAGACATCCAGTCTTAAGTGGTGGTGGTGTAGGAAATAAAGGGACAGGAAGGGTCAGTGTGGCTTGTCTCATGTTAATTGTCCCTCATGCTGGTCTGCCTGGTGACCAGCAGCAGAGTGGACCATGGGAAAGCAAAATAAAAAAACAGCCCAGAGAAGCGGCCACACCAAGGAGTTGATAAGAAGCAACTGCAAAGCAAAGTCCCTTTCCCTCCAGACAGACTCAGTGGGGGCAGGCTGATAGGTGAGATGGTTGTAAAAATGCAAAGCCATCATAGGCGCCCCACACATCCACATCCCCTTTGGCTACCTGTGCTTCTTGACTGCTTTGCTTGCAAGTTCTAGGTTGTCATTTGAAAAGCATCATTTGTGGGTAAATAATTTAAGGTAAGAGAGACATTACTCTGTTATTCTTTAGAACTATTAGACCAGGCTGTGCGCAGTGGCTCGGACCTATAATCCTAGCACTCTGTGAGCCTGAGGATGGGTTGCTTGAGCTCAGGAGTTTGAGACTAGCCTGAGCAAGAGAGAGACCCCATCTCTACTAAAAATAGAAATAGCTAGCCGGGTGTGGTGACACATGCCTATGGCCCCAGCTACTTGGGAGGCTGAGGCAAAAAGGTTGCTTGAGTTCAAGAGATTAAGGTTGCCGTGAGCTATAATGCCATAGCACTCTATCCAGGAAGACAGAATAAGACTCTGTTTCAAAAACAAACAAATAAAATAACACCCCCCAACACATACACACACACACACACACACACAAAGCGTGTCCGTAAAGTTCACGTGCAATTTACAACGTACAACTAATTGAAATTGCACATGAACTTTATGGACACCCTGTATATACAAAACCACACGGAAATGTAGTAATTATCTCAGTCCGTTCCTGCTGCTATAACAAAATCCCTTAGATTGGGTAATTGATTTAGTTTTTGGTCATTTGTTTTATTTTATTCCTTGGAAATGGCTTTTTTTTTATTTGTGCAAGTTTAAGGGGTACATGAGGAATTTTGTTACCTGTATATAATGGGTAATGATCCATTTGTGGTATTCAAGGTGTACAATGCATTTCCTTAAGATCCTCCTCCTCTACCCAGTGAGGAATTGATTCCTCCCGTCTAACTGCACACTTGCACCCTTTCACCCACCTCTCTACAGGCTGTCTTCTCCTCCACACGCGCCCTTCCCAGGCTCTGTTATCCGTTTTCCACTCCTTATGACTGTGTTTAGTTTTTTTAGTTCCCTCATATTAAGTGTGGACATGTGACATACGTCTTTCTGGGCCTGGCTTGTTTCACTCGGATACCACCTTCCAGTCGCTCCATGCGGCTGCAGACGGCATGATTTCATTCTTTATTATGGCTGGATAGTATTCCATTTTCCTTATCCATTTCTCCCCTGACGGGCACTTAGGTTGATGCCACCTAAGTGTCCGTCAGGGGAGAATGAATATGTGAATAATGCTGCAATAAACCTGTGAGTGCAGGGATCCCTTTGATATATTGCTTTCTTTCCCTTTGGGTAGATGGGGTAATTTGTAAACAAGGAGATTTCCTGCTCTCAGTATTGGAGGCGGAGCATTCCCAGACTGAGGTGCCAGCAGATCGGGTGTCTGGAGGGGGATCTCAGCGTCCAAGATGGCTCTTTGTTGATCTCAGCGTCCAAGATGGCTCCTTGTTGCTGGGTCTGCACATGGCAGGAGAAGAACGGCAGAAAGGGGGATAGAGTGCCCCCTTCAGGCTTTTTTATTCAAGGGCACTAATCTCATTTGTAAGGGCAGAGCACTTATAACTTAATTAATTCCCAAACTGTTCTACCTCTTAACACTACCTATTATGTTGGGCTCCAACATATGAATTTTGGAGGAACACACACATTCAGATGACAGTGGTAATATGTACATACAGTCAAAGGACAGTGAAAATACACACAGACCTTGTACATAGAGTCAAAGGACAGTGGAAATACACACAGACCTTGTACATACAGTCAAAGGACGGTGACAATACACACAGACCTTGTGTCTGAGATGTCCCGGGGTGCCCCTCTAATTCATAAGCCCTCTTTGGGGAGAAAGCTTTTGTTGTATGCAGGTACCCTAATGTGTCACACAGAACAAGCACTGTGCCTCATCTCAACTGTGTTATCATCCCCCTTTCCAAATAGCTTCTTTGATGGTTGTTAACTTATGCCTCTGAGTTTCCTGCATCATCAATTCCAAAACTCCCCCACAGGCTAAAAGAACAGTGAAACTCAAGCTGATAGGGCTTCATTTACATCTCCCAAGCACTTGGATATTCGGGAAAAGCTGAAGAACTTACTAAACGTCCCCACTTGCATCTAGTGGCTCAGGATTGTCTCCATGAAGCTAAGCTGTTGTATGGTTCTTTATCAGAGACTGTGAGAATTGGAGGGGGCTTTATAAGCCATGCTCTTCTACCGTGTCATTTTAAAGAGGAGCCAGCGGCAGCTGGGGGAGGTGAGATGCTCCCCCAGAGTCACAGAGCTCGTTAGGGGCTGGGCTGCACGTGGAACCCAGCCCTCCAGGCTCCCAGTCTGCAGCCCTCTCCATCCCAACTCCCCCAGCCCTGGCTCTCATTTAGTTTTTCTGCTCTTAATATGTTTTCCTTGAATTGATTTTTCTCCTCTGCCTCATCCATTACCTTCAAGGTTATTTTTGGTGCTCTTCTCTGCCTCTTTCATTTCACAGATTGATTTCCCAGGCTTTGCTGAGGTTGGTGCCACTTCCCACCCTGGGGTCTTTGGCTTCATTATTGTTCTATTTCCTACCCCTTTTATTGTCTTCCTGGGGCCTGTGAAACAGACCAGTCCCCAAGACCCTTAAAGCCTCTTCCCTCCCTCCTTCCTTCCGAGTAGTCCCCAAGATTCTGCGCTGCTTCCCATCATGCACTATCCCCAATTCCCTTTCAGTCTATTCTCAGATTGCAAAATCTGCTCATAATGACAGCCCTCGGAGCTCATCCTTCAGTGATAATTCAAGGCAGCACCAGCTACCGGGTAGTGACTATTGATACATCTTTCTGATGGCACTTTTTTCTCCACCAGGTTTTCATTGTGTGGAGTTGTGTCTGTTTGAAATGATTCTTTCTCTTTTAACTATGTGGTGAGTGGGGCATCTACCCAGGTGCTTATTAGGGGATGGTTGCTGGAGTGAGGATGGTTTGGGGGTATGCGTGGAGATGGAAAACGAGTTGGAGTGATCATTATTCCAGGATTCTAGTCCCAGGCACCAGAATATGAGCGGAAAAGGAGGATGGCGTCACATAGGGTCAGGCAATTCTGCTTTCAAAGCTCAGTTCTAGCATTGACTGACTGTGTGACAGGTGGGCCTGAGTTGGCCCATCTGTAAAATGGGATGTTCAACAAGTATCATTTTTAAAGGCCATAGTAAATTGGCAAAGGGTCTGACTACAGCCGGATGCTTTTTACCAGCGTCAGAACAGGATGGCCTTAAATCCTGGGCTCCCTTCAGAGTAGCTGTAATCCTGTACAAGCTAATTAATCTCTTTAAGCTTCAGTTTCCTTAACTGTAGTAATGCAGGAAGAATGAATCGTATCTAATAAATTGGTTGTGGGGATTATAGCACAAAAGTATATAAAGTACTTAGCATGGTGCTTGGCATGAAGCAAGAACTCAATAAAGGCTAGCTATTTTTAAGTGTTCGATAAATGTTAGTTCTTTACCGTTGTAAATTTAACCTTTTTTATGGTAAGTGAGTGCACATCCTGGGGATCCTGTGAACTCTGAGAAGTTTGAGAAGTGGAGAAGTCATGAAATACTTTTGTTAAGTGCTCAGTACACGCACTGGATGTGCGCTCTGCAGGGAGAAATACCAAAGTCTATGGAGCTTAAAACCTAATTGGGTGGCAAGCAAGTAAGCAAATCATTTCAAAACAATCTATCACCAGAGCCAAAATAATAAATTGCAAATTGAACAGTTGCTTCAACAATTCAGTTCTACATCCATTTATTAAGCACTTACTAAAGGCCAGGCATTAAAAATGAACAAGACGGAGTCCCTGCTCTCCAGGAGGTAAACAAAGGTCCTGGGGCTAATCTGCCAGTGACCATGACAGTGGTGATGATTGTGATGGTAACGGTGGGGGTGGCAGCAACACCTCAACCGACATAGGCTAAAGGCTTTGCATCTATTGTTTTATTTCATTCCCACAGGAATCCTTTGAGGTAAGTCACATAAAATTCTTTCATGGCTCAGAGAGTGAATTTGCTCAATCTGTACAACTCCTGGTTAGATCCCAAACTCAGGTCTGACTGTCATCAAAGACCTTGCACCCAACTGCTACCTTGCACTACCCTTCTGATTATAATAGGGGGTTTCATAAATGCTGTGACCAAGGGATGCCACAAGGAAGAGGAGAGGATATCTTGATTCTGACCAGGGCGATTGCTGAAGTCTTTGGTGTCTTTGAGGCTGGGCCTTAAAGGATGTGTAAGAGACCCGTGGTCTCATACAGCAGAGGGAGCTCCAGACTGAGGAAATGTAAAGGGGCTTGGAACCGTTTGGTGTGGTTGGAGACCAAAGACCTGGGAGACGTGGGAGGAGGAGGGGGGCTCTTGGTGAGAGCTTAGGAGTCAAGAGAGATCAGAATTTAAGAATATAACACACTTTACTTTTCCTTTCTGGATAAAATGATAAACTGGAATAATTACGGGTGCTGATGTGTGGTTCTGTTCTACTGAGCCTTCTTGGAGCTGATAATATAATCAAGACCAATGGCCTCGTTACCGGACAGCCTCCCCCTTGTCAGTAGAGAGAGACCCCATGCTACAACTGTCAACTCTAGTGACTGCACTGCCTTCAATTTTGTATTGGTTTAGGATTTTTTTGTGTGTGTTAATGACCCAGGGTCTTGCCATTACTCAGGCGTTTTGATCATCACTATGTGGTTTTGCTTTTCCTAAGACTGTTGCCTGCTCAGCTGGCCCCAGCGTGAGTGATTCGTCGCCTGCTACCTGTCCACGTCCCTGTCGCTTTATTCCTTTTTCCGAGTCTCTGGCCTGTTTGTCAGGCAGGCCGTGTGGTTCCCGGGTGCTAGGTCCCCAGCACATGTCTCCACTGAGAGCTGGCCTCCCAGGGGAAGCAGGCAGGGTCAGGGTGTCTAATCCATCCGATGGGTATTTAGCTCATTAAGCAGCAATCAGAAAAATGAAGCTGCCAACCTCATTTGAGATAAATACGTTTCCTTTCTTTGTCTTAGTTTTATTTTCTGAAGGGAAAGGCAAGGCGCTCTGCATAACGAGAGGCTCGTTGCTGGGAAAGGGTCGGAGACAGAAAGCACCCAGGCACAGAGAGATAAAAGGAGACTGCTCCCTGCAACATTCCTCTGTGCAGGAAAGAGCGGTGTGGAGTCATGTTCCTACATAACAAGCTGCTCGGTGGGGGCCGAGGCTCCGCTACATCAGGGATGGGGAGAGAATGCTGGCAGGGCTGGCGGTGCTGTGGGGATGAGTCTGGGGGCAGCAGCTGGACCTCTAGCCTCAGTCCCTCCAAGCGGCTTCCCTTTGCCCTTCCAGGCTGGGCTGAGACCACGATGGGGGCTGTTGCTGAGAAGCGACTGTCTCTATGGGGCATGGAGCTCCTCTTCTTGAGAGGGTCAAAGATATTAGGTGACATCAAGTTAATTTAGTCTTTGTTTGTGGTTAAATTCTTCATGACTCCCAAATCTTCTAGGGATTGTGAAATGGTAAAAACAAACTAACAAACAAAATAACCAAAATAACTCAGGCCTTTCACTCGATTCCAGGCTTCTTTTACTCACATGACTGTGTTTGAGATCCCAGCTAACACACTAGAGAAGACTTTCTTTGCCTCCAAAACATCTATTTTTCTTTTTTTTTTTATCTCAATGTCTAGACTGGCTTTGGGGGACCCCCCACCTGCGATTAGCCTTGGGTGTCAGCTCCACTCTTGACCCTAGGGATGGGCTTGGAGTGGCTTGAGTGAGTCAGTGTGTCCTGTCTCTGGGCATGTGACACAGTTTGGGTAAATGACACACCAGGTGCCCATGAGGGTGCGGGTGGTGTCTGTTGTCACGAGAGCTGCTGGACAGGAAGCCCTCTCCCTTCCCTGGGTGGGCTGCTATGAGGCCATGAGGCTGCAATTGGTGCAGCCCTGTCTATCTCCTAAGCATGAGACTGGGACACAAAGGGGACGCAATGGAAGTAGTCTGATGACAACGTGAATCTTTGGAAGAAAGCACAGTGAAGCCAGACCACTGTTGGATTCTTCTGTTATGTGAGCCAGTTCATTTCTTTCACTTTGGGCCAGTTTTCCTCTCAGTTGCAAAGGGAAGTTTTGGAATCGATAGTTCCATCAACCACAGAAATAGCGAAAACCAAACTCCTAGGATACTTTATTTGGTCTCATCAACAATGTCAATGCCTTTCTGTTTTAAAATTGCAGATTCTGTAAGAACTAATGTTTATGGGGAATGTGTACCAGATACTAACTTATGTTAGTTAAGTTTTATGACTTGTTTAAGGCCCAGATGACCCAGGAGGCATGTACTGCTTTTAACTCTATCTTACGGATGAGGAAACCGAGGCACATAGAGATTAAGTGATTCTCCCCGGGTCACAGAATCAGTAAATGGCAGAGCTGGGATTTAATTTGACATCAGATTTCTCAGATTCTCTGCAATTCTAGTATTCTGCGACCACAATTTCCAGAAACAGAGCCAACGACTGTTTCCATTGGGAACCATCAACCATCCGGCCAATTTCATTGCCCAGAGCTTTCTCAGCTTTTCTCAATTCTGTCTCTTTTGCCCAAATGATAATAGTCTGTTGCGTTCTTAAATCATCTTGCCTCCTTCTCCAAGTCTGAGATTCTGGTTTCTGTGACTTGCATCTCCC
Source organism: Arctocebus calabarensis (assembly GCA_963573935.1). Classification (NCBI taxonomy): domain Eukaryota; kingdom Metazoa; phylum Chordata; class Mammalia; order Primates; family Lorisidae; genus Arctocebus; species Arctocebus calabarensis. The sequence continues at coordinate 13,605 of CAUYON010175673.1, forward strand.
CAGCTCCATGTTAGAATGTAACCAGCCCCCTTCCCCCTGCCCTTCAGCACCTGCTCTTCCACAATATCCCCAAATGCAAGTGCATTGCCCCAGGAAGCACTCAGAGGGATTAGACTCTGTGGGCATGAACACTTTTTCCTTCAGGGTTAGATATACATTTTAAAATCTTGTTCAGTTTGGGATATGCTGCTCTTGATCAGGTCCCAGAAGAGCTGAGGCCTGTGGGATGTTTCCCCATTGCCCTTCTCAGTCCTCTGGCCAACTCTGTCCTTGCTGAGAGAATCATCTTAGCCCAAGTAGCCATTCTCCCAAGTCCCCACTCAGGGAGCCTCACAGCCAGCCTTCTCACGCTTTGCTCTTCCCCAGGGCACTGGCTACTCCTCGGAGACATCCAAACTCTACTTGCTCTGACCCACCCTTTATGTGCCACGAAGGAAAGGATCTGAGACAGATCCTGCCTGCCATGGTCAAGGGCAGTTTGGGAGTGATTTTAAAAAGGACACGTGCCAACAAGAGGTGGACGAGTCATCCATAGCATCACAGCTTTGCCAGGTGACTGACATTTAGGCTTTCCAGATGCTCACCATCCTCTCACATCCACTGTTACACACACGAGAAGGCGAGGTGTGTCTTCTCTATATGGGGGCCACACACATCCTGGTCATCCTGTCTCTTCTCTGTTCTTTCCACACCAAGCAGCAATGTTGGTTAAGCCAATGGGCTTACCTAGTTGAATAAATGTGTACACATGACTGAGCGCTGCAGGGCAACTTTTACAAATCACGCAAGAAAAACTTCAGACCCCTGACTGCACCAGCTACGCCATGTTCCATTTGCCCTACAATTGAATAATCTATCCATGCATCCATTTGGCCATTTGGCCAAATCTTTATCCAGTACCTACATGTGCCACCCCTGAAAAGCAATGGGGGTACAAAGATGAAAAATATATCTTTCCAAACCCTTAGAGCTTGCCCTTTAGTGGAAGAGGGACAGCGTATTTTAGGATCTTCAGGTAAGCATTTGGACAGAGTTCATCATAAGGTGTCACAGGAACGCAGAAGAGGATCAGGGTTTGGGAGCCAGCAAAGGTGACAGTTGCCATTAACTATGAAGAATTCCTGTGACAGGTACTAATTATTAACTCTTCTTAGTATCTGCCCTCTCCTTCTCCTTCTGGGAGTAATAGAACCTCCCAGGGTTCGGCTGGATGCGATGGCCAGGGACTTACTTTCCAGCCATTTTCACATCTAGGAGTAGCCCCAGGACTACCTTCCAGTCAAACAGGATGTGAGATGTGTATCTTTAACAAAAGTATCTTACCTGCACAAGAAAGACAGCCTGCTGAGATATCAAAAGGTCCCCTCCCCTTTGTAAGTACAATCTGCAAGAAGCTGGTGGTCACCCTACTTGGACGATTTCAGAGGATCAGGAGGTGGATGAAACACTGGATTCTGGTGAGAGCCTTGAGCCATCAGAAACACCTGTATCATGAAAAGTCTCTGTTCCCTGCTAGTTCCTCTCTCATGTCCCTCCTCTGCTGGATCCTTGGAGATGGAGTGGTTTATAGCAATAGGACAGGTGACGGAGCCTTGCTCTCCGCCTCAGCTTATAATTTGGGCCACCTGTGCCTCCCACCTGTTTCCTGCGTCCCTCTTCCCCGTGGGCCCACCTGCCGCTGTTCTTAGGAATGTTATGTATCATCTTGAACTTCTCCAATTCAAAGACACATTCCTGTTCTTATTTCTGGGATTTTCTAAGCCATAGGAGACTTGATGTTGTATTCTACTCAGTCCCCTTGAATTAAAATCTCAGACCTCGAGTGCTTCCCAACTGCACCTGTGTTTACTTTGTATGCTTGGAACTTGTCATCGGACCCCTTATCACCCCAACTCTCCTTTTCAAATTAAACCAACTCAGAGGTGTGGCTGAGTTGACCCAGGATCTATCTATCTGTACTGGCTCTCTCCCAGTGCCCTGTTGCCACTGTCCCCAGGGGAGTTTCTGGTGTGTTCTGTAGTTGGAACTATAGAGCTGTCCTAGCACATCATGATCAGTTTTCATTTGCAGCTGCTTCCTGGTCATGAGACTAAAAGCATGTATAAAAAACTAGGCCTTGGGCTTAAACGTTAGCAAAGAAAGAATGCCAAGCACAAAGAAATGCCTTCCCTGCCCTCCAGCATTTTCTGAGTGTTGTCACCCGGCGAACTAGAAGACCCTCCGCTGAAGACCCTCAGCAGCTCCTCCCCTGCAGGAGTCCCAGGAAATCACCTGAGAATCCGAGCACTCACACTCGGCTTTCTTGTGATTTTTTTTTTGTAATTTTATTTTTTACATTTTTTTCCTTTTTAAAAAAATTTCAGATTAACACAAGGGTACAAAGGATTAGGTTACAATGTTTGTGTTGCAGTTGCGTCCTGCTCCCAGAAGGGGTGCCATAAACGTTCACGTGGTGGCCCTTAGGTGACAGCACGCCAACCCACTCCCATCTCCCCACTGCCCCCTCCCCGCCAACTTGAATTAAATTGAGTTTTTCCCTTGCGTGGGGGTATAGCTGTTCGTCTACTGGCTCATAGTGGTGTTGAATACATTGGATACTTGTTTTTCCACTCTTGTGATCCTTAACTAAGAAGAATGTGTTTCAACTCCATCCAGGTTCGTACAAAAGATGTAAAGTCTCCATCTCGTCTATGGCTGAATAGTGTTCCATGGTGTACATATACTACAGTTAGTTAATCCATTCCTGGGTTGATGGGCACTTGAGCTGTTTCCACATATTGGCAATAGCAAATGGAGCTGCAACAAACAATCTCATGCTAATGTCCTTATGCTAAAATGATTTTTTTTTTCTTCTGGATAGATGACTAGTAATGGGATTGTAGGATCAAATGGGAGGTCTAATTTGAGCTCTTTTCTTATTTCTTTCCAAAGCGGCCGTATTAGTTGGCAACCCCACCAGTAGGGTAAAAGTGTTCCCTTCTCTCCACATCTGCACCACCATCTGGAGCTCTGGGACTTGGCAATAGGGGCTGTTCTCACAGGGGTTAGGTGATATCTCAGGGTGGTTTTGGTTTGCATTTCTCTGCTATCCTGTGACTTCTGCCCCGAGCCCTGGATGACCTGCGCCCCTGGCCCCATGGAGCTCTGTCTCCCCCAGCCGTGGTGCATGCCCCCGTGAGTGTGGCTCACACTGTACTGCTGTGACTTCCGGATGATGGCGTATCTTCATCTCTCCAGAAACCAGCACAGCACCTGGCACAGAGGAAGAGCTTGGGAAGGGTTTGTAAGATGAATGAATCCTCAGCACGGCTGGCATCCTGGTTACAGACCCTTCTGAGAGGCGCAAAGCAATCCAGTTTGGGAATTCCAGAGACATCCGCAGCCCATTCTTTTCCCTCAGGGGCCACAGGGCAGCGTGTGTGGCTGGTGCCCCTTAAAACCACAGGGCAGCGTGCGTGGCCGGTGCCCCTTAACCCATCCATGCTCATTTTCCCAGTCCCAAGGCATCTGGCGCTGAAGCCTGCTTTGGACTTGGCAGTGACCTTGCTTTCCTCTTTGCATCCTTCAGATTGTGACAGGTCATCAGCTAGTTCTTGAAGTTGCCTGCTCAGTGGCTTCTGGTATCTTAGGGGAGGCACTCCCTATTTCTGGCTGGATTCTGAGTCCTCTTGCTGGTCCCAGGCTCCCCTTTGGTAGAGGTTTGTATGATACAGTATCTGAACCAGATTGGGGTGGGGGGACTACTTGTTACTGATGTTCAGAGAAGAAATTTCAATTAAAAGATCGTCAGTCTTGACTCCAGACTTCTAGATGATTCTACCCGGGCCACTCCTTCCTATCTTTTGTGAAAGTTTAGACATCCCTCGTCTCTTGAGCATTTGGACAAAACTCAGTTGGCATTCCTAGACCACCTGACCCATCAGATTCCCTGACTCAGGACTTCCCATAGTTTCTAAGTACCAATGAGGCACTTTTTCCTGCTTAGGAAGAAATTTCTCCCTTTCAAAGTTTTGTTTGCCTTCAAGTCTATTTGAATACAAGAATACAATAGAATTCCATTAAGATAGTGTCCAGGGCATGAGACACCAGGATAAAAGACAGGAAATTGCCTTATTCTTTATGCAGCGTTCCACAAGGAGCTGACATTTCCCGGATAACTTCGGGAAGCAAGCTGTTCAGAAAACAAGTGGGCCATATTTCATGCTGGCTTCCAGCTTCCCCTGGCTGCTTTTATTAGGAGCACAGGGGACTGTTAGAGCAATAATATGCCAGGCCCGTTTATAAGCGGTTTCCTCCAAATGCTGAATTTTCCTAATTGTTCAGCTGGAAAATTGTTCCTTGGGCTGAAAAGACACATTTTTAAGTCACTTCAGGAAAAATAGTGAAATGAAAAGGAAGATCTTTGAGAGTGGGAATGATGATAAGGAAACTTCTCAATTTCGAAGTTGGATGGGTCTGTCCCTCGTCCTCGAAATACGAAGGGTCTGAGACACAGAGCGGGAGGGATTAATGGGCAGCCATGCAGGGAGACCCCTGATTTGGGGGCTCCTGACACTCTCCCTGCTTTTTGTACCTGGCTTTTGTGGGGCTGTGCAGAAAGGTTCTCTACTGAAGTATTTTTCCTGGCAGCCGTTGGATGTAAATCTTTTTTTTTTTTAATTTTTATTTTTTATTAAATCATAGCTGTGTACATTAGTGCAATCATGGGGTACAGTGTGCGGGCTTCATATACAATCGGAAATATTTTCATCCAACTGTTCGACATAACCTTCATGGGATTTTCTTGTTTATTATGTAAAAACATTTGTGTGCTGCATTTAGTAGGTTTCACCTGTCCCTTCTAAGATGCACCGTAAGTGTGATCCTACCCTTTACCCTCTCTCCACCCACCCACCCCCACACGTTCCTCCCCTTACCCCTTTCCCCATCTTCTTGTGCTATAATTGGGTTATAGCCTTCATATGAAAGCTGTAAAATAGCTAAGTCATGAAAGAAGCCCATGTGCCCATCGATCCACGAATAGATTAATAAATTGTGGTACACATATACCATGGAATATTATGCAGCCTTAAAGAAAGATGGTGACTTTACCTCTTTCATGTTTACATGGATGGAGCTGGAACATAGTCTTCTTAGCAAAGTATCTCAAGAATGGAAGAAAAAGTATTCAATGTACTCAGCCCTAATATGAAGCTAATTTATATTAGCTATTATAGCACAAGAATATGGGGAAAGGGACAAGGGAGAAGAGGGGAGGGGGAAGGATAGGTGAAGGGAGGG
>CAUYON010175678.1:0-10807 GCA_963573935.1 Arctocebus calabarensis
CATTTTTACATCATCTTCTGATTCAAGTTCAACAAAAGCCTCACCACTCTGCCTGCCCTCTCTAGTGTAGATGAAGTGGACACCTGCGGTCCCATCACGAATTGTGCAGTTGGAAGGGAAGTTCTGCACGTCCTCAATAGAGCAGGACCAGGGTAGGCCACGGAGCTTGACCACAAAACCTTCACCTCCCTCGGGCCCAGCATCATGGACACTTGGTGGGGCAGATGTCAGACAACCTTGGGCACTGATTTTTTTTTTGGTGGCTTAAAGAACTTTGGACGCCTTCAGTGAGAGACACTTCCCATAGGTAACAAATTGTCCGGGAGTAGAGCAGGGCAGATTTCTATTAAGTAGCAAGGCTTACAGCTCAAGGCCCTCAAATTCCACCCGAAGCTTGACAATGCAGAGAGATCCGAGAAAGTCCAGGTGCATGTTTTTGTTCTTAACCTTCAGAGGACGTGGCGCAGTCCTGCTTCTATGACGGAGCCAGAAGGACCCAAAGTCACTTCTAATATCATTCAGGAGAGATACCTGGATTCGATCAACTCATCCCGGTGACATTTGTGGCTCCTGAGATGGGCAGACCAGGTGTTAGGTAATTGCCCCACAAAAGCCCCTTCCCCAGAAAGCCCTTCCTGCTTTCAACAGACCAAGACCAGCTGTCTCGCTCTTAAACTTACAGCTCCTTTCCAAACACAGGGAGTGGCCTACTAAACATCTCTTTAACTCCCTGTCGCAAAACTTACCTCATCTCCCTAGCCCAATTACCTGCTGAAAATTTCAAATTTATGGCCTGCCCCTAACGCTCTTCCTGCCAGAGCAGTAACTCTTATCGGCTCTTCTACCATCCCTCACCATTCTGAGACTTCCCCTAACCGAACCTACATAAGGGTGCGCTTTTCTTTTGACTCTCTCCCCCCTTCCCCTCTCTTTCTATTTCTCTCTGTCTCTTTTCTCTCCTCCTTGGTGCCGCTCTGCAGCATCCCTCACCGATAAAGACCTTTCGCCCAAGCCTTGGTGGTCTGTGAGATCTCTGCCGGTCAAGTGCCGCCCTTTCACCAGCCACACAGCACTGCAGGTGGATTCGGCTTTAGGCCTCTTTCTAGCTGGTGCACTGTGGTATTTTTTCTTGGCTCAGCAACCAGAGTGTTTCTGCAACAAGCACAGTGCAAGTAACCGGGATGCAAAGCTACTTTACCTGCCGACAGGGCTGTGTCCCGGGCAGCACACGCCTCTGGAGAGCTACCACTTAAACACCTGGTCGGAAAGAGTGGCAGGTTTATCTGAAGCAATCGCCCCCTGGACACAGATGGGAAGATATGAGCCTGGTGTGATCACCCCAGCTTGAAACATATCTAGATGGCCTAGCTCGCACTTTGTCTCTCATGAAGTTTTTATTTCTGCTTTGATCTCCTTTGTCACCTTCCTGCAGAGATCTTTAAGAAGGCATGGGAAAGAGGACCATTTTTGCAAGGAAGAAGGACAAAATGACAGGAGCTTCATAGCTGCTCTTTTCTGTAAATTTATCAGCAGTGGCTGTGTGTCCCTCACCTTAGAAACAAAAACAATGTCACCTATTCCCTCATATTAATCTGAAATAAAAAACTAAATAATAATAATAAAAAAGAACCTCTTCTTGAACAAATAGAAAACAAAAATGACATAATATATGGTTTACATTATTTATTGAATTAAGAGTAACTGAGTCCTGGGTTCCATAACACTGAATGCTGGTTGACTCGTTCTCACCCCCGCTGGCAGACAGACCTAGACCCTTCAGTATTTTCCAAAGAAAATCTGGTCATTGTCGGGCAGCGCCTGTGGCTCAGTGAGTGGGGCGCCGGCCCCGTATACTGAGGGTGGCAGGTTTGAACCCAGCTCCAGCCAAACTGCACAAAAAATAGCCGGGTGTTGTGGTGGGCACCTGTGATCCCAGCTACTCGGGAGGCTGAGGCAAGAGAATTGGGCAGCCCCCAAGAGCTGGGAGTTGCTGTGAGCTGTGATGCCAAGGCACTCTACTGAGGGTGACCAAGTAAGACTCTGTCTCTTAAAAAAAAAAAATCTGGTCATTGTTTTAGTTGGTTCCTGTTGCTATAACAAAATACTTTATACTTGGGTAATTGATAAACAACAGAAATTTATTTCCTTCATTTCTGGAGGCTGGGAAGTCTAAGATCAAGTTACCTGAGCGTTTGGTGTCTGGCGAGAACCTGTTCCTCATAAACAGAGCCTGTTTCTGTGTTCCTACATGTTGGAAGGGGCAGTAAGGGACAGACAGACACCCTGAAGCTAAGGCATTAATCCCATTCAAGAGTCAGAGTTCTCAGGGGCTAAGCACTTCCTAAAAGTCCCCCGCTTAATACTATGGCATTGAAGATTAAGCTTCAACATGAACTTTGGAAGAGACATAAACATTCAAACCATAGGAGACATTTATTTTTCTGTAGGTGCTTCCTTTTTTTATTTAGACCAGTACCTTCTTTGTCGTTATTTTGGCCTTAGTAATTAGCCTAGGGGTGGACACCTGACCCATGCTGGGCCCGCCACAGGCTCCTCTGGGGCTTTAGTGGGTGGTGGAGCTGTGGGCTGTCAGGCCTGGAGCTCCTGGGGGTCAAGTTCCCTGCCACTGCCAAGGTGAGGTGGTGAGGTTGATTGGCATCATTTCTCCCGGGTCGGCGCCCATAGTTCAGTGAGGGAACTGACCAGCCACATGCACCGAGGCTGGTGGGTTTGAGCCCGGCACAGGCCTGCTAAACAGCAATGACAACTGCAACCAAAAAATAAGTGGACGTTGTGGCGGGCCCCTATAGTCCCAGCTCCTTGGGAGGCTGAGGCAAGAGAATCACTTAAATCCAAGAGTTTGAGGTTGCCGTGAGCTGTGACGCTATGGTACTCTACTGAGGGCGACATAGTAAGACTCTGTCTCAAAACAAACAAACAAACAAAAAACATTTCTCCCTTAAAAATAAAAAGCAACTTATCCTCTTCTCAAGAAACCAAAGCCCAGCTAATTTGTTTCTATTTCGAAGTGTTTTACCAAAGCATCTTCTTAATAAATGTGATGCTCTCCCTTTAAAAGGAATTTTTGTACTGACAGATAAGAGAATACAAATTTAGAATACTGGAATGTTTTTTGAACATTTCCCTTCTTAACTTAAGCAGCCTACTATCACATTCAAGGCCTTTTATCAGTATAGTTTATTGTAAATAACCAATTTATATTTCTTACTTTCTTTTTCCATTCAATTTTCTATGCCAACCCAGACACACCTCTCCTGGAGTTCTACCATTACTTCCCAAACTGATTAATATAGTCTATATCTTCTCTCTTTTCATTGAAGACTTTTTGAAATTCTACCACTTCCACATATTTTATGTTTTAATTTACTGAAATGTTTGAAATGACTTGTGATTTTGCTGAAAATACATGCGCATACCACATTTAGGAATTCCTCCCGCGCTCCCACCTTCCCCACTTCCCCCAACTGTTCTTGACAACTGTGCTGTTGAAATGGAGGTGTGTCTGAGAGGGCCGGAGATTGGAAAGGAAGAGGGAACAATTTTCTTAAATTATTGCCAATGTTACCGAGAAGGGTAATTCTGGAGGAAGATGACTAATATAGCTCCAGCCTGGGGCGCAATTCTTCCTCTGAAAGCTTAATAAGAACTCCTGATATGGGGATAGTGTTTAAGGAGGCTTTTTGGTGCTTTCAGCAAGTGAGAATTGATATTTTGTCAATTACCCTGACTGCACTGGATGAAAAATGGCCAAAAATTCTTTGCGGCCTTTTACATGAAAGGGTGGAGTGTTTTTCTTCTCCTATTTAATCTGGGCTGGCTTTGTAACTTGTTTTGAGAAGCAGAGGGCAGTGTATTAGCCTAGGGGTAGACACCCAACCCATGTGGGTATGACTTCTCAGCAGTCTTGAGAGATCTTGAAGTTTCTGTTCGTTCTCACTTGGCTCCACTGTGCTACAGATTGGAGTTGTCCAGCAAGAAAGGCTGAGTGGACAGAATTGAGATCCCCCAATCAATAACTCTGGCTAACCACAAGGCATAGGAGTATGGTCAGCTGAACTCTGAGATGATTGCAGTCACATAAGTGACCTCACGAGAGATCATCAGAGGAACTTCCCACTGAACCCAACCTAAATTAGAGAGGCATAAATCAATTTCCCCTTCTACTTTTACCCAGTAGGAAGGGAAAATGGGTGATGAGGGGGCAGAGAGGAGAAGTGTAGGATCAGTGTTGTCTAGTAGCAGAGAGGTGGTGGGAGAGTTTAGTTGAGAAAGGAGGAGCTTCCCCTATCACAGAGGGGAAGGCAGTGTGTTCTGGCAACTTGAAGATGCGGGGTAGATTTGGTGGGGAGTACTCAGACGTTTCCTTCTGACTGACTGCAGGAGAAGGGCATTTGAAGAATGGGAGAGAGAGCAGTTCAGTGGGGTTACAAGAAAGTGACAGTGGCCCCTTGAGGTCAGTATTTTGTATACTTAATGGCGACCTGTCACCCGGGCACTTTCCTCCAGCCATATTCATAAGTTTGAGTGCAAGTGCAGAGTAGATACAAGGTTGGATTTAATCATGTTTGGGGACTAGATAGGACTGAGTTAGGGAGATCCTTGAAAACTGACCCAAAATGTAAGGGAGTGGTTCTAGTGTTGCCCCCTGCAGGGACAAGTGAAGACATGAGGAGGGGATGGGTTTAAGGAAAAGGTAAAAGTTCTGAGATAAATGGATTCAGTATAACTGTGTGCGGGAAGGTCTCAGCAGTGTTATTGTTTAGCAGCTGATGCTAGTACACATGGCAATCTTGGGGAAATTACTTAAATTTGTACAATGGAGGAGTGGGAGTAGAATAGGTTTTCAGATCTCTTTGTTCTGTGAGTCCATGCAAAAGTAGCATATAACAGACAATAATGAGAAATAGATAAAGTTTGGTAAAAAAGATACTGGCAAACCCTCTGCTAAGATTTCTTATAACGGTCTAAGGTTAATTAGCCACTGATTATTTTCTTTATTGCTTGTTGCGTTCTTTTTTTATGGCTGCTGTGTGGATGAGTCCTTTGGGAGTAAGCATTTGGAGATAAAATGGAACATATCTCACTCACTTGAATTATGGGCCAGAGGACAGAACTACACCGTGGGAGGCGGGAATGCTGGGTTTCTGCCCTGGCTCCAACTCTGTTCTGTTGTGCATAAGTCATGTTTAACTGCTTTTACTATGAGTTATTAAAAGTTTTGAGAGATTTCGAAATTTGTGCTTCACTTGAATATTTGACAAAATCAGAGCTGGGCACAGAAGTCTTCTAAAAGAAGGGTTATGACTGGCTCGGTGCCCGTAGCACAGTTGTAATGGTGCTGGCCACATGCACGAGGCTGGTGGGTTCGAGCCCAGCCCTGCCCAGCTAAACAATGACAACTGCAACCAAAAAATAGCTAGGCATTGTGCTGGGCACCTGTAGTCCCAGCTACTTGGGAGGCTGAGGCAAGAGAATTGCTTAAGCCCAAGAGTTAGAGGTTGCTGTGAGCTGTGACTCCACCACACTCTACCAAGGGCAACACAGTGAGACTCTGTCCCAAAAAAGAAAAAGAAAAAAAAAAAAAGAAGTGTTATGATTGCTGTATTCTTCTCACTGGTTCATCTGGACTAGATATGAAAACCAACGAAACTTCTTAACATCTTAGTCAAATGCTTTTCATTTTAATTGAAAAGACATGGCCACCATGCCATTCTCTTAGTGGTGGTAATTGCAACCACCATTGTCTCTGACCGGTTAGTGCAAATCCCTCAGACTTGTTTCCCTTCTTCCCTTGGCTCTTGCTACACTTTATTTTCCATATAGTAACTGGGAGTAGTGATCTTTTAAAAAGTAAGTCAGGTCACTTTACTTCCCACCTTGAAATCCTCCATTGACTTCCTGTTAGATTGAGAATCAAATCCAGGCTCCTCATTTTTTGACTTTAAGCTCTTACAGGAACTGGACTCTCTCATCTCGTCCTGAACTGAGTTCCATATGATTCATTGTGTTCCAGATACACTGACCTTCCAGAATCATGTAGGAGTTTTTCATTATCTCAAGACTTGGTACCTGGGAGTCTCTCTACTTAGAAAGCTCTTTCAGATCCCTGCAGGGCTTTTTGGTCACTATAAGAACTGGTCTTTTAAATTGACCTGTTGGTTTTCTGTCTCCCTTTGAAGTAGACAGAATAGAAGCTTGTCTAATTGGCTGGTGTAGCCCCAGTATCTGGGAGGGGATCTAGCAGGTGTCCAGCCAATAGTTTTTATTGGAGGACACTGATTATTTTCTTTATGGCTAATTGATAATCAGAATACTGATTGTTTCTTTATTGCTTTATTACTTTATGTACTTCAAAAGTAGATGGAGCAGAAGTTAGCTCATCTAGGATGAACGAGGAGCTTGAGGCTGGGCTATCTATTCCAAGATACTGACCGTATTACCCGTCCCATGTCTTTCTTTTGTTTTTTTTTAATAAAAAAAATTGTATTTACTTAGAAGCATTCAGAATGTCAACAAAACAGCTGCAACTTTTTTTTTGCAATTACAGAGTGGTATTCAGTTAACAAAACAACAATTATTTTGTATAAGCTGCATCAGAGACAACTGAAGATGAAAAAACTATCATCCCCATATATAACTAATTTGTGCTGTGCACTAACAAGAAACTGCTTTAAATTTCCTTGCCAATTTACAACCCCCATACTGTACCAGGCAAGGTTAGTGGCTACTGAAAATAACCACCAGGACAGGGCTATCTAAAGACACATTCGGTAGTGTGTTAACTACACAAAAAAAGACTGTACAGTTTAAAAACAAATCTTACACAGACTTACATTTCAACTTTCTTTCTTTAAAAGGAGTGGGTTGTATACAGGGGGGTTAAATGCTTTATAGACAAGAAAAAAACTGCGCTAGAACCAACTCATTCATCATCATTTTCTTCTTCATCTTCTTCCTCTTCCTTCTTTTTCTTGCTTTTTTTAGCCTTGACGACTCCCTTTTTCGCTGTATCAGGCTTTCCTTTAGCTCGGTCTGCAGCAATGTCCATTTTGTATTTTTCCTTCAGCTTTAGGAACTGGGAGTGATCTTTCAAAAAGTAAGTCAGGTCACCTTACTTCCCCCCTTGAAATCCTCCATTGACTTTCTGTTAGATTGAGAATCAAATCCAACCTTCTGGAGCCTCCTTTTCATAGGCTGCTTGTCACCGCAGCAGTGTTATTCCACATCTCTCCCAGCTTCTCTGCAACATCACCAACTGATAGGCCGGGATGTTCTCCTTTGATTGTGGGGCGATACTCAGAACAGAACAAGAAAAAGACTGAAGGAGGCCTCTCAGGTGCATTGGGATCCTTGAACTTTTTTTTTGTTTCCCCTTTAGGAGGGATATAGGTTTTCATTTCTCTTTCATAACGGGCCTTGTCTGCTTTTGCCATATCTTCAAATTTTCCTTTCTCTTTAGCAGACATGGTCTTCCCCCTCTCTGAGCACTTCTTAGAAAACTCTGAGAAGCTGACTGAAGCATCTGGGTGCTTCTTCTTGTGCACCTCCCGACAATTTTGCACAAAGAATGCATATGATGGCATTTTGCCTCTCGGCTTCTTAGGATCTCCTTTCCCCGTGTTTAGTTATTTTTCCTCAGCGAGGCACAAAGTCGCCCAGTGCCCATCGGGCTCTCACTTGCCCCAGCGCTGTCTCTATGGAGCTCAATGTACTACAATGGCTGTCCCATCCCATGACTTTGAAAGCTTTTGTTTTTCCCAATCTACGAGACAGTGGCGCCACTGACAACTGGTAATATAGTTTATTTCACAAGGTTTTTGTTTTTTAAGCAATTCTTTTTTTTCCTAGTAAGGTATCAACACACAATTTTCAAAAGATCTTGATAGTTTTTCTTGGTTACCAATAAATTGGGGGAGAAGGGAAAGCTGTGTGTCTGCTAAAGAGGAAAAAGAAAGTGAAGCCATCATCATTACATAAGACGATGTAAGCTGTTCAGCATGAACATTTCAAAGAAAGATTTGGTATCCTATAAAGTTGCAGTTTCTATGGTGACAATGTATTTTTAATGACACCATTAAATGGTGGTATAACTACTTGTAACTAAGGAGTGCTGAATAGTCACAGCTGTGTTGTTTAGAGTTTATGTGTCTTTTTCCAGGATGGTTTTCAATGACTTCAAAATAAAAGTGTTGTATAACAGAACATTACTTTGGTACATAGTATATATACATTTCTCTATTTTAGAAATAGAGAAAATCTTAGATAATATTAATTCTCATTTCAACACACACACATTACTTTCACGTACACACACGTAGAGTGAAATCATCAATGTGTGCGTACAAGACAAAGATTAAGTATTTTTTCCAGGTATCCAGTAATACATTATTTCTGGGTGTAAGGTTGCCTTAGAAGAGATTAGCATTTGAATCAATAGACTGAATAAAGACGATGCTTCCTCACAATGTGAGTGGGCATTGTTCATTCAGTTGAGAACTCAAATAGAATAAAATGGAAAGGACAGGTGAATTCACTCTTTCTTTTTTAGCTGAGATACTCACCTCCTGCCCCCAGGCAGGGCCACTCCCCACTCTTGAGCTTTCGGACTCTGGGACTCATACCAGGGCCAGCCCTCTGTCCCCACCCCAGTGCTCAGGTCTTCAGACTTGGACTGAATCATACCATTGGCTTTCCAGATTCTTCAGCTTGCAGATGGCACATTGTGGGACTTCTTAGCCTCCATAATCACATGAACCAATTCCCATAATAAACTTCCTTTTATATTTCTCTCTATATCCTATTGGTTTTGTTCCCCTGGAGAACTCTGACTAATATATATTCAAGTCAAGAATCATTTACTCTCTCTGTTCTTTATGTTTCTTATGCTTTCTATTTCCTAGTCATATGCTATCCCAAGTCAGATCTTTGAAACTTGCTTGCTAAACTGTCTCTTTAAAGAGATCCTGAAATAGGGCAGCGCCTGTAGCTCAAAGGAGTAGGGTACCATCCCCATATGCTGGAGGTGGTGGGTTCAAATCCAGCCATGGCCAGAAAAAAAAAAAAAAGAGATCATGAAATAGAGAAAGTCTTTAGGAGAAGATTTATAAAACAGGAGTAATTTCTGGAAGATGACAAGATAGCAAGGAAAAGAAGAAGGTGTGAAATTCAGGAAATCCATGAGAGTTAAGAGATACCCAATAAAATCCAGGGCCCCAGAGAACATGAGCTTGGTTTTGTTGAAAGAAAGTGGTGGCAGGGCAGTGCCTGTGGCTCAAAGGAGTAGGGTGCTGACCCCATATGCTGGAGGTGGCTGGTTCAAACCCAGTTCCGGCCAGAAACTGAAAACAAACAACAAAAAAAAGAAAGTGGTGGCAATCATGTAAAATAATAATAATTGTGATAAAAGGATAAATGTCAGGTATGAAAGAGCTTTAAAGTATCTGAGGTAGGGCTCGGTACTCGTAGCACAGTGGTTACAGAGTCAGCCACATACACCACGGGTGGTGGTTTTGAACCTGGCCCGGGCCAGCTAAACAACAATGACAACGGCAACAACGACAACCAAAAAATAGCCGGGCGTTGTGGTGGGCGCCTGTGGTCCCAGCTACTAGGGAGGCTGAGGCAAGAGAATCTCTTAAGCCCAAGAGTTTGAGGTTGCTGTGAGCTATGATGCCACAGCACTTTACTGAGGGTAGCACAGTGAGGCTCTATCTCAAAAAAAAAAAAGTACATATATATATAAATATATCTGAGGTAGAAGGCTCTGAGGAACAAGGACACGTGAAGAAGTAATGTGTGAAGTATCTGATGGGGAAGATTTTTTGTTTTGCAGAAAATAGGCCAAGAAGCCCCACAAGCTACAGACTAAACTCAGCGTATTTACTTGGAGTCGGAGGAAACTGCTTGGGGCTATTTAGTGAAAAACACTCTTGGAAAATTACACGGAGCTACCACTTTGTTTGCTAAACTGTCCTCTGCTTTTGTTCTGAGACTACCATCAGTAGAGCAGAAATGTGCTTGTTTAAAAACACTTTAATAGACTTTATTTTTTGGAGCAATTTTAGGTTTATTAGAAAAATTGCACAGCAACTCGAGTCCCCACACACTCCCTGTTCTCTCACAGTTTCCCGTGACTAATGTCTCGCATTAGTGTGATAACACTTGTTAGGATTAACAAACCAATATTGATGGATTATTTGTAACTAGAGCACATAGCTTACCTTTGGGTTCACTCTTTGGATTTTGACAAATTTGTGACACGGATGTTCCATCACAGTATCACACAGAAACATCAGTTGTCCTAACAATCCCCTGTGCTTCACTTATTCATCCCACTCTCTCCTGAACCTTTGGCAACCACGGTTCTCTTTGCAATCTTCCTGGTTTTGCCTTTCCAATCCATCATATAGCTGGAACCACATAGTATATGCTGTATTTTGCCGTGTATAATAGACTCCCATGTATAATGCACGTTCAAATTTTGGCCCAAATTTTCAGGAAAATGCTCCTCAAGAAAATGGCCAGATGGGCTTGGTGCCTGTGGCTCAGCGGGCTAAGGCGCCAGCCACGTACAACTGAGCTTGCGCATTTGAATTTAGCCCCGGGCCTGCCAAACAACAATGGTGGCTGCAACCAAAAAATGGCTGGGCCTTGTGGCGGGCGCCTGTAGTCCCAGCTACTTGGGAGGCAGAGGCAGGAGACTCGCTTGAGCCCAGGAATTGGAGGTTGCTGTGAGCTGTGATGCCACAGCACTCTATCCAGGGTGACAGCTTGAGGCTCTGTCTCA
>CAUYON010175685.1:0-10664 GCA_963573935.1 Arctocebus calabarensis
AACCGTTGGCTTTCTTGCTAAATTTCTGTCCTTTAACTCTCCTTCTGGGCAGGAGCGTCTGCAGAAAGCTGGCTACAGACCGCCATCTTGGCTCCTCCCCCCAGTAGTGTATTTTTGATACTGCTTCAATTGCCTGGGGAGTCCTCCTGATAAAAAATTCACCCAGGCTGATTCCTTCAAGAGTTTCCCCTGCCCTTTCCTCTAGTATTTTTATGGCTTCATGTCTTAATTTTAAATCTTTAATCCAGTGAGAATCTATCTTAATCAATGGTGAAAGGTGTGGGTCCAGTTTCAGTCTTCTACAGGTCACCAGCCAGTTCCCCCAGCAGCATTTGTTAAATTGGGAGGCTTTTCCCCACTGAATGTTTTTAATTGGCTTGTCAAAGATCAGATAGTGGTAAGTAGCTGGGTTCATCTCTTGGTTCTCTATTCTGTTCCATACATCTATCTCTCTGTTTTTGTGCCAGTACCATGCTGTTTTGATCACTATTGATTTATAGTACAGTCTCAGGTCTGGTATCGTGATTCCTCCTGCTTTTTTATCTTTAATTAATTTTTTAATTATTAAATTATAGCTGCATACATTAGTGCAATAAAGGGGTACATTGTGCTGGTTTCATATACAATCTGAAATGTTTTCATCAAACTATTTAACATAGCCTTCAGGGCATTTTCTTTGTTATTGTATGAAGATATTTATATTCTGCATTTAATAAGTTTCGCCTGTACCCTTCTAAGATGCACTATAGGTGTGGCCCACCAATTACCCTCCCTCTACCCCATCCTCCGTCCTCCCCTCCCCTCCCTAGCCTCTTTCCCCATATTCTTGTGCTATAGTTGGGTTATAGCCTTCATATGAAACCTATAAGTTAGCATCATAGTAAGGCTGAGTACATTGGATACATTTCCTTCCATTTTTGAGATACTTTGCTAAGAAGGATATGTTCCAGCTCCATCCATGTAAACATGAAAGAGGTAAAGTCTCCATCTTTCTTTAAGGCTGCATAGTATTCCATGGTATACATGGACTACAATTTATTAATCCATTCGTGGGTTGATGGGCATTTGGGCTTCTTCCATGACTTAGTAATTATGAATTGGGCTGCAATAAACATTCTGGTACAGATGTCTTTGCTATAATGTGATTTTTGGTCTTCTGGGTATATACCTAGTAAAGGAATTATAGGGTTGAATGGCAGGCCTATTTTTAGATCTCTAAGTACTCTCCAAACATCCTTCCAAAAGCAACATATTAGTGTGCATTCCCACCAGCAGTATGGAAGTCTTCCCTTTTCTCCACATCCACGCCAACATCTCTGGTTTGGGGATTTTGTTATGTGGGCTAATCTTACTGGAGTTAGGTGATATCCCAAAGTAGTTTTGATTTGCATTTCTCTGATGATTAAGGATTGTGAGCATTTTTTCATGTGTCTGTAGGTCGTGTGCCTGTCTTCTTTAGAGAACTTTCTCTTCAAGTCCTTTGCCCACCCTGAGATCGGATCACTTGTTCTTTTCTTGCTAATACGTTTGAGTTCTCTGTGGATTCTGTTTATAAAATGAGTCACATGTATGTTTTGGCTTCTCAGTACATATAAAAGTTATGTTTACACTGTATTGTAGTGTATTAAGTGTGCAGTAGTATTATGTATGAAAAAAAGTAAATACCTTAATTAAAAATACTTTTTGTGTGTGTGTGTGTATAGAGACAGAGTCTCACTTTATCACCCTTGGTAGAGTGCTGTGGTGTCACACAGCTCACAGCAACCTCCAACTCCTGGGCTGAGGTGATTCTCTTGCCTCAGCCTCCTGAGTAGCTGGGAGTACAGGTGCCTGGCACAATGCCTGGCTATTTTTTAGGTTGTTGCTGCAGTTTGGCTGTGATCGGGTTTGAACCCACCACCCTCGGTATATGGGGCTGGCGCCCTACCCAATTCAGCCATAGGCACCACCTGTTTTTTTTTTTTGGTTTTTTTTTCCCCCACTATGTTGTGGGGTAGAGTGTGTCTCAGCTCACAGCAAACTCCAACTCTTGGTCTTAAGTGATTCTCTTTGTCTCAGTCTCCCAAGTAGCTGGGAATACAGCTGCCCACTATCCCTGCCACAACGCCCTGCTATTTTTCTTTCTTTCTTTCTTTCTTTTTTTGGCTTGCGTTTGTCATTGTTGTTTGGTAGGCCCCGGCTAGGTTTGAACCTGCAAGCTCTGGTGTATGTGGGTGGTGGCTATTTTTATTTTTTAATTTTTTTAGAGATAGTCTTACTTTATTTCCCTCCATAGAGTGCTATGGAAACACAGTTCACAGCAACTTCCAGCTCCTGGGCTTAGGTGATTCTCTTGCCTCAGCCTCCCGTGTAGCTGGGACTACAGGCGCCAGCTATAACGCCCAGCTATTTTTTTGGTGCAGTTTGGGTGGCGTGGGGTTCAAACTTGCCACCCTCGGTATATGGGTCTGCCGCCTAGTCAATGAGCCACAGGCGGTGCCTTAGTCACTGAGCTACAGGCGTCTCCCTGTAATAACTTTTTAATGGTCCCCTTTTCACAGCCCTTGGATAAATCCCTTGCTTTAAATTTCTTTATTTTAGCTTTCCATAGCACTGTAGGGTTGTTGCAGGAATATTGGGCCCCAATATCTGTGTGTAAAAAAGGAATGGCTGTGGCTAGTGCACCCTCTAGCTCGCAGTCTCAATGCTCGAGATATTTGTGTGTCGGATGAAAAAGCAAGCGGGGTTGGGGGGTTTGGGGGGTTTGTGTGAGTTGGGGACATTGGGGGGTGGGAGTATGTGGTGAGGGTGGGGCCAGGGCAAGAGGAGAATTCTGGTTCCTGTTGTTTGTTAAGCCACAGGGTTGGCTCCATGGTGTCCCTGGAACTTTTCCAGTTTGTGACTGCAAGTGGTCACGCTAAAGCCACTGAAGGAGGAGGCACAGCACCAGGTCAAGGGCTGTACCATTTCCTGATGCCCAGAGTGGTCTATCTGAGCTGCGAGCATCAAGCCAAGATTTCATACTTCATAAATTTGCTAAAACTTGTTTTGGGGCCTAACATATAATTTGTCCTGGAGAATTTTCTATGTGTGCTTGAAGAGAATGTTTATTTTGCTACTGTTGGATGGAATGTTCTGTACATGTCTGTATATGTCTGTTAAGTCTATTGTTGAAGTCCATTGTTTCCTTATTGATTTTCTATCTGGATGATCTACCAGTGATTGAAGGTAGAGTATTAAACTTCTTTATTATTATTGTATTGCTGTCTGTTTCTCTCTTTGGTTCTGTTATTATTTGCTTTATATATTTCAGTGTTCTGATATGGGATGCATGTATATTGTTTTCTCTTTCTTCTTATAGCAATGTTGGTGCTGATAAATGCAAATGGAAATGTTATTCCTTCTACTAGATATTTTCATAAACTACCACATCTCCTTAAAGTTAGTCACTTCTGTTCTTTTAGCTTGGTTGATTCATAGGAATGAAAACCAGAAATGCCACAAATTATCTTTTTTAACCCTATGGCATGGGTAAGGGAACCTATGGCTTTGGGGCCACATGTGACCTTCTGGTTCCTTAAGTGCAGCCTCTTGACTGAATCCAAATTTTAAAGAATAAAAATAGTATGACCTAGATGCAAGTGGTTTTTAGTTAGATTTGGTAAAACAATGTTTATTGATAACAGGATGAGGTGGTGCTACTGAATATTAAGACCTGACATTTATTAAGTAGTTATATATGTCTATAACATTGTACTATATCTTTTAAGAATTATCTGATGTAATCTTCAGAATAGTTCTATGAGATGGATACTGCCATTAATCTAATTTTACAAATGAGGAAACTTCGGTTAGAGGTTACATAATCTGCCCAAGTTTGTCCATGTTGTAGGTGGAAAAACTAGGATTCTAAGTCTGTCCAACATCAGAGAATGTTTATTTTGCCACATGTCTGGTGGGAAATAAAGTTCTATGCTCATTCTAAGGAATTAGAATTAATTTTTATACCTGCTTAGTTTTATAAATTAAATTGTATTTGTCCTGTGACATATGTGTATGTCTATATCTCATGTTTTTGTATGCCTCCACAGGATATTAGCCCAAACACTTATTTGCCTTTTAAATATGGTTATTATAGTTTTTCTTATATTGAGAAATGTGGTGGATTGCATGTTTGAAATAATAAACATTACGTACCATGGTATGTCCCAACACTTGAGTTGTAAATCCTTTAGGAAATATTGACTACCTACTTTGTGCTATGTGTTCTGTATTAGGGCCAGATATCTGTTAGTGAGTATGACATATATTGTTACTCTGAAGGGGCTCACAATCTTTGCATTATCCTATATAAAGTGCCTTAAGAGTCCTCATTTTTAAGCCTTCTGTGGCTCTTAAAAATGTAAATATTTTACAGAGATTATTACTTACTTTGATGGTTAATTTCGTGTGTTACCTTGTGTTGCGTGACCGGAGATGTGAGGGTCTGCAGCTTTGCCTTAGGTGTAAATTCACTCTGTAATGTTAAGAAAGGGCTCAAGAAGCAGGCTAAAAGCTCTGTTGTGGCATGTAGCAAATTAACTTTATTTCTGACCACCTTATATACATTGGCAGTCACATGCACACTTAATCTATGATTTACAACATTCACCATTATCTAACTTCCTTCTATCTAATTCTAAACCTAAGTGGCAGACATCATGTCTGCAAACCAACACAGTGCTCTTTTACTTTAACTCCTTGTAAATTAGCCTCAGCTTTTATGTAAGAAATCTACATACAAATAAGAGAGACAGAGCTACAGGGGAACTGCTTTCTGAAACTCCTCAGGTGCTCGCCAAGTTAACCTTAAATGGGTTTATGACTCTGTTTCTCCACAGTGCTGAGATCTTTAGGCTTTTGACAACCTCTGGACTGTGTACAGCTGCAAAAACTTCAAAGTGTCTGTCGCCGGATGACCAGAAAACAGTCTTTGTGTTTGCCACAGGGTAGCCCAAATATGTTGCTTTTTCTGTGAAGGCAGAAGCCAATTTAACCCATTAGTGGCTCACTCGAATGAGACGTATGTGAGACATACATTTGGGGATTTCTAACCCCACACCTTGACTGGACTTGGAAATGCCCATATAGCAGGTAAAACACTGTTTTGGGATGTATCTGTGAAGATGATTCCAGAAGAGATTAGCCTTTGAATTGGTGGACTAAGGAAGATCACCATCCCCAATGGTAGTGGGCATCATCTAATCCATTGAGTCCCCAAAGAGAACAAAACGTTAGGGGGAGGTTGAATTTCCTCTCTTTGCTTGAGGTTGACCATCCATTTTCCTCTGCTCTTGTACATCAATGCCCCTATGTTTGGCTTTTGGACTCAGACAGGGACTTAAACCACTGACTCTCTGGGTTCTCAGGCCTTTGGTTTTGCACTGGAATGGCCAGATGGCAGATTGTGGGACTTCTCAGCCTTCACAGTCATGTGAGCCAATCCTTCATAATAAATTTCTTTTCACATATGTCTAAATATCCTGTGGGTTGTGTTTCTCTGTAGAACCATGGCTAATACATCATTGTATTTTAGAAGTATATAACATGTTTGCTTTCATATATTCATAGCTGGAGGGGAATTTCTCCCTGAATCATACCTTGAGTCCTAGATGATAATTTAGATGAGACTTTGGACTTAAGAATTTTGAGTCAATGCTGGAAGGAATAATGATTTTGGGATCTGTTGAGCTGGAATAATGTATTTTGCATGGGAGGAAGACATGAATTTGGGATGATGGGTAGAAAACCACTGACTGAAATTCATGTGTTAAAATGCTAATCCCCAATACTATGGGATTAGGAAATGAGGCCTTTGGGAGTTAATTAGATTGTGAGGTCAGATCCTTCATGGTTGGGATTAGTGCCCTTAGAAAAGAAACCTCAGAAATCTCACTCGCCTCTACTGACGTGGGGGCACAGCGAGATGTAAGCTATCCAAGAATTAGGGAAGTAGACCATCACTAACAAATCTGCTATTACCTTGATCTTGGAGTTCCTAGCCAATTTTTGTTTACAAGCCACCTATCCCACAGTATTTGTTTATAGCAGCCCCTGTAGACTAAAGACTACTATTTGATTTACACCTCACCTGCTTTTAAAATAGTATCATGGTTTCTAGTAAAAGTAATGAGTAATCCCTCACTCTAAATATCCATTTGGAAAAGAATGAGACCCAAGCAATGATGAGTTAATTATAGCAGAAATCTCAGATGGAAGTAAGTTACTACAATTCTGTTTAAAATTTAGTTCTGAGCCTCTTGGCAGACAAGGAATACATTAGTGCACCAGGATTCTTTTATTAGGCTTAGGACATCATTCAGTACTGCATTTGCTGAAACTTAAGAGCAGTAAACTGTTACATGTTGTGCAGAGAATACAGAATTTGAAGTAGGACATATCCTTTATTGCCCTTTAATATCTTACTGGCTGTGGAACTTTCTGCTAATTTCACCTTTCTATATGGCTATAATGCCACATAGAACTTAGTATGTGAAGTGGGCATTGTGTAGGTTGCTAGCACTTCATTCAAAATAAGTTTCCTCCATTGGAGAATTAAACATGCACATGGCCAGGGATATTTTGTTATGAAAATTATAGCCTAATTCAGATGGCATAATTACATTGTTTAGCCATAGGATTCCATGTAGGTAGGTACTAAACTTTCCCTTGTGAATGAGTATCATCTATTTAAAAGTCTAGTGTCACTCAGTTGAAAATCCGTATTTTTTCCATAATACAGAAGAGATGGCTTTAAGCCAGAGGAACTAAGATAATTTCCTTAGCAACTAAATAACTTTAATATAGTTCCTACAGAACACTAAGTAGATTTCTGAGCAGAAGTAATTTATGACCTTTCTTAAAATTTATCTTTCATTCTCTCAGTTGATGAATTTGCCTTGTGCTTCATTGAGAAGCTGTCAGGTGGGAACTCCCTAACCTTCTCACTTAGAAACATAACTACCTTTATACCTATTGGATTGTTAGGCACAGTTACAGTGGAAGATGTGCCTTTCTACTTTCAAAGGCTCATAAAAACCACTCCTAAGTACTTCACTTTTGGGGAGGGAGTGATCATTCTTCCTGAATCTTTGATTTTTTTTCCCTCTCTATCCTAATTGTTACCATCAGCATATGCTATTAGATACCATTTGAAAGCAACTGGTTTCAAGCAATTGGTTCATTTTTTCCCCCTTGCCTTCAAACCCAAATCTCTTAAAAGAGTACTTCATCACCTCTCACTCATTCCTAAACTCTATTTTAGCTTCTTCCATCATTGTTTCAGTGACATTGATTGCTCATATCAGAATTACTATGGATTCCATGTTGTTAGATGTGGTCAGTTCTTTGTACTCAACTTTTTTGACCTCTCAGCAGCTTTTATCATAGTTGATCCCTCCCTGTGTGAAACACTTTCTCCACTTTTTGTGATACTGTAGTATCTCAGTTTGTCTCCTTATCCTGAAACTATTCCTATCCTACTTCTAAATGAGTAGTTCTCAAACTTTAGTGTACATTAAAATAACTTACGAAGCTTACTAAAGGGGCCTCATTCTCAGAGGTTCTGATGTTATAGTTTTGGATGAAGCCTAGGAATTGTATCTTTAACCAGCATGCCAGAAGATTATGATGGCTTATGGATCTCACTTTTGAGAAACTTTTCTTCTTTGGTCTTATTTCTTTGCCTCTCCCTGACTGTACTTTCTCCTTTGGAGAGCTAATCCATTTGTGTGTCAATGTTTCTTGACCCTGGCTGTATATATTAATATAATCATCTTCGGAACTTTTGAATAATGCCAGTGGCCATTCCACACCAATTAAATCAAAACTCAAGGGGTGGGACTGTGATTTTAGCACTTTTAAAAGCTTCCCAGTTTATTCTCATTTGCAAGCAGGATTGAAAACCACTCAGTCATCTGTAGCCTTAGACCCTTTATTTTTAGCTCAACCCTTTCCTTAGGATTTCACATTTATGTATTCCATTGCCTACTTGATATTACATTGTTCTATCTCAGACATCTCAAACCTAAAATGGCCAGTAAAGAAGTATTGAGTTTGAGCCGGGCGCAGCGAGATTGGGGAGAGAGGACCCCAGGCATCTCTGGCTGGTAGGCTTGGCCCAGAGACTTCCCTTTGGTGATACAGGAGGTCAGTCAGAGGCTTTTGGACCCCACTAGGATGACTGAAGAAGTGGAAAACTGGCAAGTGGTGGGTGCGTTTGTTTGGTCGGAGGCTACCTGCAGTTGTAATTACAGCAACGGCTAGTTTGTAAGCAGGAAAAGTCTTACCTGGGGGCTGTTTTGGGTTTTTTATGGACTTGGACATTCGATTGAACTGCCTTGGGAGATCTTGGGTCAGTGTGCGGATGACTTTGGGTGTTGTCTGGGGCCCCAGACTGAGCCGCTGAGCTGGAAAGGAGCTAATATCATTCAGCTGTGGGCTGCCCCTGCGTGTTGCAGCCCCAGGGTTCTCTGGGAGACCTGGGGCGAGTGATATATTGACTCAGCTGCCCAAAGCGGAGACTGTGCTACTGGGGAAGTGTGGAGATCTAAGTGTTTGGCAGATTGACAGCCGTGGCCTTCAGGGACATAGGTGGAGACTGGACTTAGCGCACTGTAAAAGCAGGCAGCCACACCAGGAGAGATCCCAGGGATAAGTGCTATCCTTGGAAAGCTTCTGCTTGGCCAAGGTGTATGGCTTGGAGTGTCTTTTGAGTGGGTTGAGGAGTTATTTGGGCTCCCGAACCTGCAGGGTCTAAGTAATCAGCAGCAGCCTCCAGCTCCCACCATGTACAGCTGTGTCACATTGTGATTAACATCTCATACCTCAAAAGATCACCAGTTGCCTGGTCAATACATAGAAAGATATATATACTGCTTGGTTGTGGGTTTTTTTTTTTTTTTTACTTTTTTTCACCATTCTAGTTTAAATATGATCTTCTATTTTTGACTTCTTCAACAAATAGAATTTTATTTTTGCTACTGTTTTTGTCCCTATTATTCCCCCCCCCATTCTATCTCATAAGGGTTTCTGTTTGTTTCTTTCAGTTTGATTTACAGTATTTTTGTCTTTCCTCTGTACCTGGTGGCAGTGGGGTACTGTGTCTGAGCTCGCTGGCTAAGAGCTGTTGACGTCAAGGGAATCACTCAACCCAGCACCCCCAGAGGTAGGGGGTCTCTATGGTTGGGCCCTAGTACCCTACCACACACCTATATTTCTCCTGTTTCTCTCTTTCACTGCCTCTCTTCTTTTTTTAATATTTCTTTTTACTCACCCCCTCTTCTTTCTCTCTCTCTTTCTTTTTTTTTTTTTCTTTTTACCTTTCTCTCTTCTTTAAATTCTTGTTTCCTTCTTGCTCTTTAATCTTTTCATCCTTCTGGTCTTGCACCAGAAGGACTCATTAAAACATCTGGCCAGTGCCACAGTAGCTTAAAGAGCAAAAAGAAGTGAAGGGAAAGTTAGGGCAAGGAAACAGATATAAGAAAGCACTTATGAGGAAGAATCAGCAGAAAAATTCTGGCAACATGAAATCCCAGGCCAGAGTAACCCCTTCTAGGGATCAGAAGATAGCTACTGCAGAAGATCCCTCCTATATGTTAGAAATGACAATAGGGGATTTTAAAGTTCAGATAATGAAAACGATAAATGAAATTGCTGAGAAAGTGGATAATAACCAAAAAGAAATTCAAAAACAGAATCAAATAATAGATAAATGACATGAAGAATATAAAAAGGATATAGCAGAACTGAAGGAGCTGAAGCAGTCAATTAGGGAACTTAAGGATGCAAATAGAAAGTATTAACAACCAATTAGACCATGCAGAAGAAAGAATCTCAGAGGTAGAGGATAAGGCTCTTGAGATAACTCAGATAGTTAAAGAGGCTGAAAAGAAGAGGGTGAAAGCAGAACGTTCACTGATAGAATTATGGGACTTTATGAAGCATTCAAATGTACGAGTTATAGGTATCCCTGAAAGAGAAGAAGAATGTCCCAGAGGAATGCAAGGTTGTCCTCTGTCACCATTGCTATTCAACATAGTGCTGGAAGTTCTAGCCAATACTATTAGACAAGACAAGAAAATAAAGGGCATCCAGATGGGTGCAGAGGAGGTCAAACTCTCCCCTCTTGCTGATGATATGATTTTATACTTAGAGAACCCCAAAGATTCAACTACTAGAATCCTGGAAGTTATCAAAAAATATAGCAATGTCTCAGGATATAAAATCAATGTCCATAAGTCAGTTGCCTTTGTATATGCCAACAACAGTCAAGATGAGAGGTTAATCACAGACACAACTCCCTTCACCATAGCCTCAAAGAAAATGAAATACTTAGGAATATACCAAACAAAAGAGGTAAATAACTCTATAAAGAAAATTATGAGGCTCGGCACCTGTGGCTCAACGGGCTAAGGCACCAGCCACGTACACCTGAGCTGGCGGGTTTGAATCCAGCCCAGACCCGCCAAACAACAATGATGGCTGCAACCAAAAAAAAAAAAAAACAATGGCCGGGCGTTGTGGCGGGCACCTGTAGTCCCAGCTACTTGGGAGGCAGAGGCAAGAGACTCGCTTGAGCCCAGGAATTAGAGGTTGCTGTGAGCTATGATGCCATGGCACTCTATCCAGGGTGACAGCTTGAGGCT
>CAUYON010175689.1:0-32308 GCA_963573935.1 Arctocebus calabarensis
ATAAGGACACTTGCACTAGACTGTTTATTGCAGCTCAATTTACGATCGCCAAAATGTGGAAACAACCTAAATGCCCACCAATCCAGGAATGGATTAACAAGCTATGGTATATGCACACTATGGAATACTATTCAGCCATTAAAAAAAAATGGAGACTTTACAGCCTTTGTATAACCTGGATGGAAGTGGAACACATTATTCTTAGTAAAGCATCTCAAGAATGGAGAAGCATGAATCCCATGTACTCAAGTTTGATATGAGGACAATTAATAACAATTATTGACACGGTGGGGGTGAAGGAAGGGGAGAGCAGAGAGAGGAAGAATGAGGAAGGGGTGGGGAAAGGAAGAGCATAGAGAGGGAAGGAGTGAGGGTGTGGGGTCTTGGGGTCTTGGTGTGTGCCACATGTTTTGGGGGCAAAACATGATTGTAAGGGGACTTTTCCCAACAAATGCAACCAGTGTAACATGGTTTCTTGTACCCTCAATGAATCCCCAACAATAAAAAAAAAAAATAAAAAAATAAAAGAAAATTACATGATAGTAGACAGAACTTTGATTAGATTAACAACATTTACATTTTTACCAAAAATATTATAACTGTAATGGCATAGTTTAATTGGAAGATATTTTACACATTTGTAATCAATGACACCATTTAGTCTATCCCAAAGAACTAGAGTCCTGGGATTTAGCAATGCCAATGGAATATTTTACATTATTAACCATAGAAAGAAAGATAAGTGCCCTTGAAAGATTTCTTTTAAAGTTAGTGACAAAAAGAAGTCAGAAGGAACCAATTAAGGTCTATGAGGGGGATGCCTAATAATTTTCCATCAAAACTCTTGCAAAATTGTTCTTGTTTGATGAGAAGAGTGATCAGGAACATCAACTTGGTGGAAATGAACTCTCTGTTCAAGGATTCCTGGGTATTTTTCTGCTAAAGCTTGGGCTTTTTCAAACACTCTCACAGTAAACAGATGTCATCCTTCTTCTCATTCCAGAAACTCAATAAACAAAATGCCTTGAGCACTTCACAAAGTTGTAGCCAAGACTTTTTCTTTTCACCAGTCTGCTTTTACTTTGCCTGGACCACTTCCACCATTTATTAGCCATTGTTTTAATAGTACTTTGTCATAAGAAACTGTTCTGTGGTAAGAAATTGTCCCCATGATTTAGAAACTTAAGTTTGCAACATCTTTGATGTCTTTAGGGAGAGTTGGATTGTGCTGAGAAGTAAATTTAATCTGTCTATCTTTCCATTCATCCATATGTCTATCTTCCTCCACCAGTTGGATAAAAATTTCCTTAAAATTAAATATTATGTCTCTACTTTGTCAATACCCCTCCTCACACAATCAATGTCCACATCTCTGGCCTAATTTTATTACTATGTCCAGAAAGCTTTAATGATAGTACAGAATGAAGCAGTAACATCGTAATTAATAGTTTAGCCTTATTCACTGAATTCAATCATATATATAAGTTATATATATATATAATATATATATATTTAGGAATATGATATATATATACAGATAGCTTTATTTATTTTCAGTAACTCCTCCTTGGGAAAATAAAATGAAATTATTCTCACAAAACATACTTGTAGCCAATGCAAAAACATTTAGCTCCTCAACAAGAAAATTAGCAGATTTCATTATTTATTCTTTTTTTAATTTTAAAATATGTTGACCATTTGTCATGTACTTTTAATAGTAATTCAGTATTAATTTTGTCTGACGTGGTCATTTAATTCAATTCCCATGCAAATTCAATGATGTAGCTATTATTATTGCCACCATCTGACAGAAAGAGGGAAAAAGTATAATAACTAAATCAGAAGCAAATTATTCCTTCTCCTTCACACAAATTATGCCATTTTATAAACTGGTATTGTAATGGACAGACATCTAATTTTATAAACTGCTATTGTAAAGGACAGACATCACAAGCAATGCTCACTTGTGAGTAGTTGAACATTTGGCTTTCTTCAAGTGCACAGAGAATTTGTTAACTGTAAGAACATGTCTAAGTACATGTAAGCATATTCAAATAGAGAAAGATTTTATTAGGTTTTTTAATAACAACTTTAAATGTATTGTATATTATTTTTAAAAATCCTCTATGTGAAAGGCATTTAAATCTTAACAAGTAGAAATGATAATTCTATACATTGGTTCAGTATTTAAAATTGTAACAATGTGCTGTGAAACTGAATAAACAATTTATCCTTTTTTTTTTTTTCATATTAGTTACAGAAAAACAGTCCCTCACCAGATGGCTGCTGAAAGAAAGTGACAACATGCTTTCTATTTTCTGTTATCTTTTGATGGCATGCTTTACTTCTTGGCTTATAAAGCATATTGCAGACTTTCAGAAAAGGGATAATTGCAAATTACTATTAGCAGGTGCACAGATTATGTATTTGCCAATTTTCTAATATACAAATCATGTAAGAAAATGATTAATTTTTGTCATTCAGTTATTCTTTCACATAAGTATATTATCAGAACATTTTATGAGAGATAAAACCTTCATTTTAAAAATGTAATTTATTTAATAAAGCAAAGTGTTCATGATTTATACAAATAAAAATATTATCTATCTAGTGTTGTACCTGGCATAAAATAAAGGATCTAATGAATGGAAGCTGATAAAAGCATGACTGTGATTCAGATTTAAAAAATTGTAGTAGCAGTGAAAAATAACACATATATTATAACTACAATATATTTTAAATAATTTTCATTGGTTTTTATCTCTTCTTTCTATGACAAAAATAATCAGGAAAGAACTCCTGTATCTTTTAGAACATGAATATAAATGTAGATAGTTCATAAAATTACAAATTAAAGAAGAGTATTGTTTAGAATCATAAAAGAGTAAAAAAATGCATATTCTCAGTCATTTCATTACAATAATGAAAGTAAAAGATTTATTGTAATTAGTATACCTAGATGTGTTGTGATTGCTAGTTTTCTACATAAAAATTAATCTTATTTTTTTGCAACTCAATAAAGCATATCAAAATTCAAGTAGGAGAAATATTAAACAACTCAAATATTCACTCTAATTTATCAATATATCATCAATTATTTTATTGAATGTTGATATGTTTTACTGTATTTGTTTTAAAATGTAACAAAATAAAGTAAAATACTTGTGCATGAAAATATATGCACATTGAAAGGCCAAATTTAAAATTAACATCTCCTGTTGTTTTTCTGCTTGTAGGGATGAGAGAGTGAGGGGATGACATGAAAGTAAATTCTTACCCTCAGTTATTTTCTCCTTTCTTTCTTTTGTTCCTTTTTTTTTTTTTTTGAGACAGTCTCACTTTGTCATGTAGAGTGCGATGGCTTCATAGCTCACAGCAAGTTCAAACTCTTGGACTCAAGTGATTCTTTTGCCTCAACCTACCAAGAAGCTGGGACTGCAGGTGCCTGCCACAATGCCCTGCAATTTTTAGATAAAGGGTCTCACTCTGGCTCAGGCTGATCTTGAACATGTGACCTCAGGCAATCCACCTGCTTTGGCCTCCCACAGTGCTAGGATTATAGGAGTGAACAATCACACTCAGTTATTTTCAAAGAAATAACATTTTAGGCTCAGAGAGGCATATAACTTCACAAGCCAAGAGGTAGCAAGGAAGTGCTGCCCCAAACAAAAACCTTTTAGGTCTTTTATTGAACCAGGGAAAATTTGTATGTGCAAGATGTATAGAATATACAAAGTTAATTATAGATAGAAAGACACAAGTTTTTCAACATCATTGAATTTAGGAAATAGTGGAAAGAAAGAAAAGATTATCATAAGATTATAAAGTAAAACATAAATGGTTACAATGCCTCTAGGCAAACTTTAACTTCCCTATTGTAAGATATTAATCTATACCTTAACCTTTGAGCAATTTCAACCTCTGAGGCTTTTCTAGCATGTGACTCATAGATTTATATCTAAATTGCTGAATGTGAGGCTGGGCATGGTGGCTCATGCCTGTAATCCTAGCACTCTGGGAGACCTAGGTCGATGGATTGCCTGAGCTCCCAGGTTTGAGACCAGCCTGAGCCAGAGCAAGACCTAGTCTGTAATAAAAAAAAAAAAAAAGTAGCCAGGGATTGTGGCAAGTGTCTATAGTCTCAGCTACTTGGGAGGCTGAGGCAAGAGAATTAATTGAGCCTGAGAGTTTGAGGTCGTTGTGAGCTATGAGGCCACAGCACTCGAGGGCAACAAAATGAGACTCTATCAAAAAGAATAAAAAAATAAACTGCTAAAGGCTCTTGACCCCCTGGTGGTGTTCTTGAGATACTACTATGTTCTTGGGGGTGGGGGTGGCGGTGTTGAGGAATCCTGGCTGTTGCCAATAGATCCTCAGGAATGTCAGCTTATACTAAACTCTAACTTATAACCTTCCTAATAAAATATTATATATGGTTCTTTCCTGATAATATGATCTTGTATATAGAAAAGCCCAACGATTCAACCAAGATAGTCCTGGAATTGATAAATAAATTCAGCAAAGTCTTACGTTACAAAATGAATGTACACAAATCAGTTGCTTTCATATATGCGAACAACAGTCAAGCTGAGAATGAAAACATTTATCATATTTTTTAAAGAAATAAAGTGAAAGTGAATATAATTTTAGGACTATAGCTAAAAAGTGTCTTTTTTATGTTAACATTTAATACAATTGATGCTCTTTGATTGTTTGGTTTCTACCTGACTTAATGACAGAACTCCCCAAATATACTACATCAAATGTTTACAGAACAGACTACAAATGTAGCTAGAGAATCTACTTTTTAATCTAAATTTATCTCCCTTTTCCTCACGTGATGTGCATGCTTTGAAGATTTTTGTTCTCATCTTAGAAAAGGTTTCTAGATAGTCTTAGAAGCTTATTTAAAAAATATCTCTGTGCCACATCTACCTTCAAGGGATTCCCCATTGATTTGTTTGACAGAGACTCACTTTATCACCCTTGGTAGAATGTCGTGGTGTCATAGCTCACAGAAACCTCAAACTTTTGGGCATAAGCCTCCCCAGTAACTGGGACTATAGGTGTCTGCCATAATGCCTGAGTATGTTTAGAGGTGAGTTTCACCTCAGGCTGGTCTTAAACTCCTTAGCTCAAGCAATCTACCCACCTTGGCCTCCCAGAGTGCTCGGATTACAGGCATGAGCCAGCACACAGCCTCCCCTCCCCCATTGATTCTTAACTTTCTTCATGTTCAAATCCATGTGTAGTCTCCTCTCATAAGGTAGTTTATCTGGTCTATGTAACCAAAAGAATGTGGAAATAGGGACTATATGTCATTCCCTGATGTTAGGTTATTCAAGACATGTATGTCTTTTCTATTTGTCTCTCTCAGCACTTGTTTAAATTAGTCACCATGTCCTTGGCAGACCTGTTCGACAGTCCCTCTTTGGTAGGAACTGAGGCCTCCTATCAAGAGGCCAAGAGGCCTTCAGCACAGAGCCAAGTGAATGATGAGAAATTCATCTCCAGTCCCACACTAATGTTCAGACGACTTCAGATGACTCATTAGAAACTTTGGGCCAGCATCATCTGGCTAAGTGATTGCACTGAAACAGTTTATAAGATAATCATTTTTAAGCCTTTAAATTTCAATAATTTTTTTATACAGCAATGAAAAGATGATTAATATACTATGCTAGGTATTTAACATAGTAGATTACAAAAACTTTTTCTATAATAGGGTAACGCTGAAAATAATAGCTTTCCTCTGTTACACATACTTGAAATCAAGAAATATTTCCATATATTTTATTTTTCACTTTTTATAGATGTTAAACAGTTATATTTATGTTGCCCATATTTATATTTACATGAAACATTTTATTAGTTGAATTATAGACCTTGACAGATAATTCTTATAATACTCTCTGAAGACCTAAGAGGAATAGATAACAAAATTATATCAGAAAAAGAGGTGATCCTGATTATATGTGTTACAGTGGATTCAATAAGCATGTAGTCCATATTTGTGATTTCATTTACTGATAAAATTTATTTTTTAACCCGCAAATTCATATTCATGTCACTTTTTTGGTCATTCAAGGATGAATTCAAATGGTGAAAATTTTAGTCAACTTATGCTCACATTAACAGCTAGGTTGGAAAAGGGGCACTTGGTGTTATTTCAGCTGAAGGCCTCTTGGGCTCTTGATAGGAGTCCTCAGTTCCTACCAAAGACAGACTCTTAAACAGGTCTGCCAAGGGTATGGGGCCTAATTTAAGCAAGTGATGATAGAAGAGAGAGAAAAAACATACATGTCTTGAATAACCTAAAAGATATAGGCAATATCTTTTTCACAGTATATTTTGTTTCATGCTTTCCATATTTTTGTGTTTTGTGTTAATGATTTCAATGTTTAAAATTGCTCTCAAGCATAGTGCTAAGATGTTGTCTAATAGTTTAAGCACAAGACTGAAATGTTCCTTATAGAGAAAATACCTGTGTATTCAAATGCAGTTGTCTTTAAACAAACATGCACACACACACACAAAGATTATGTACTGATTCATCAGTTGATGAAAATATTGTGAACAGAAGCTCATGAGTCTCTAACTTTGTGTTTCTCCTAGAGGTGAGGGATCAGTGACTGTGGCAATTTCATGCAATATAACTATTGAGAAAAACTAGAATTGAGAGCATTTGTCTTGATTTAAAGTGAAATAGGACCTGGACATAACCTAAATTTTTTACCCAATAATATTTGCACTGAATGTGGTAAATTTGATTCCTAAATAAAATATCTGTATAATGTTTATTAGGATATTATAAAAGATAATAGTTTTAAAAATTATTTTTAAATTATATGATAGAGGAAAGTCAAAAGTATTTATGTTCCATAACTTTCAATTAAGACTGAAAAAATTTTGAAATGTCCTTAACTAGACATAATATTTTTGTTAAACTTAGAATATCATGCCTTTGTTTTAATTAATGATAAAATTATTTTAAACCTTGTTTCCACTAGAATCCAGATAAAGAGATTGCTCTTATTTATTTAGTCTTAAATTTCTTCCCTTGATATTGTAAAACTTTAAGAATTTTAGTAATAATTGTCTCCCTAAGAATCAAGAGGAATTATATCTATGTGTGTATCTATATCTATATCCTCTATATCTATATCTAAGGCCTTCATTTTCTTCAGCTTATTTCACTGGTATGATTTTTTCGGTTTTATTTTTCAGAATCATCATAATCCCCTAATCCTTTCCTCAGGTAGTGATATAGAAAGGACTTTGTTTCTTTTATATTCTCATCATGAAAGATCTTCAGGAACTATTGCTTATCCTATACATATTTTTTCATCAATAGCAGGATCATTGATACTTCCATATATTTTAAGTATTTTTTTTTCTTTTTAGGATTTTTCCTCTTTGTCGCATTTCTTTGTAATGTGATTAAAAGAAAAAAAAAAAAAAAAGGCTCTGGGCCTGTGGCTCAACAGGCTAAGGCGCCAGCCATGTACACCTGAGCTGGTGGGTTCCAATCCAGCCTGGGTCCACCAAGTGACAATGACAGCTGCAACCAAAAAATGGCCGGGCGTTGTGGTGGGTGCCTGTAGTCCCAGCTATTTGGGAGGCGGAGGCAAGAGACTCGCTTGAGTCCAGGAGTTGGAGGTTGCTGTGAGCTATGATGCCACAGCACTCTATGCAGGGTGACAGCTTGAGGATCTGTCTCAAAAAAAAAAGAAAAAAAAAATCTTATATTGTGACCAGAATCTTCTTAAACTTCCTTTCACCTTGGGCTTCCAGTTCAATGAGTATTCAAAATTAAACAGGTTTTGTAGTACTAGGGAATCCAAGTAAGCTTTTTGTAGAGCTTCTTTTAATAATTATGAAAATACACAAATCATCTATGTTAAATTGTATGCATGACATAGGAGCGTATGAATGTGTGTGTCTCTGTGCTCTAAAATAATTCCTTTAATTTTTAATTAATGTCTTTTCAGTCAGTTAGTCATTGATGTATTCATTTATAAATGATCCCTTCTGAGGGTTTTATTAATGTTTCTAAACCACAAGTGATTATAGTTTTAATTCTGCTATTTCATAAATCAAGCAACAAAACTGTGTTACTTTATTATGTCTATGATAGATAAGTTTACATACAATGACTGTGGCTAAACACTACAGTGATCAAGGAAAATACTTCAAAATATAACGATTGCCCTCTAGTTTAGCAACACTTAGGTAAGACGGTTTATTCATCCTGGGGATTTAATAAATTGTCATTGCCTCTTCTATTTTGGAAGTATATATTTAAAGATACCTTAGGTTATATTCATTTTTGCCTAGTGATGCACAGAGATTTTAAGGAAACCACCCACTGTCTCCGCATCCCACCAATATAAGAATAGGACCTGTGATTTGCTCCTCACCAACATAAGTAACACGGCAAAAGTGATGGAGATGTCACTTCTGTAACTGCATTACATCACGTAACACTCCAACTTTCTGGCAGACTTCTTTTGGAGGCTGTCCTTGCTGACTTGATAAAGTTCAGTGGGTGTATTGGAAGAGCCTGTATGATAAGAAGCCACAAGCAGCCTCTAGGAGATGAGATACATCTCCAACTTTCAGTTTACAAGACGCTGGCCTACTTCACTACAACAACTTCAAGGAAATAAATTCCGCCAATGACATGAGTGAGCTTAGAAGTGGATTCTTCCCTCGGAAAGCCTCCAGATGAGAGTACAGCTTGGCTGACACCTCGATTGCAGATTTATGAGATGTTAACAAGAGGAACCAGCTAAGTCATGCTCAGACTTCTTACCACAGCAATTGTAAGAAAATACACAGGTGTTATTTTTGTGGTAATTTGTTAGCAATAGAAAGAGTTTAAAATAAACAAACATATATAATATATTTAGTGGCTCATTTTTCTGAACAGCAAGATGGGCTAATATCAAAAGCACAGAGTTGCAGAGAGTATTAAATCAGATTTAAACATGTGCTGTTCCTGGGATAATTCCTGACAAATAGTTCAATAGCCAGTGTTAGGATCATTGTACTTGTTAACAATTACTGTTATAGTCTTCACTAAATTTATGCTCTGTCTGACTCTAGGCTATTCTAAATGCCAACTAATATAACAATGTAAACTGCTGATTATGTCAGTATTTTAAAAACAAAACAAAACAATTTGAGTCTTTACTCTCCTTATGAGGCTAACCTATGTCCCTCCTGCTTTTTCAAAAATTTCAAAATGTACTTAATGATTCTCAGATAGAAAAATAATACAGTAAAAATATTTGAGGGGAAATGAAGGAGGTTTTATGACTATCAAGTCCCCAAATCTTCTATACTGAAAAACATATATAATTTATCATGTAATAAATTGATTTTATTTCTGTTATGCTTTAAGTTATTTATATTATCTAGTGAAATTTTTTTAAAGAAGCAAAGAAAATGAGGAAAATAATGCAGAAATATAAATCACAAGATAACAGGTTTAAAAAGGAAAAAGGAAACTGAAAAATTTAACTAATGAATGAAAATCAGAGGGTAAGTTGGCATTTTTTCAGACTAACCCCATACTTAATGTCAAAGCACCTTCATCTCTCATAGCACATTCCACCAGGGTTTCATATAAAGGCATTTCAATTTATTTTAAATTGGCTGAAACAATCAGAAAGCTTTTTCTCTCCTAAATGACTTGCTTTTGCAATGGATGTAAAAACCCATTAGCATTTTTTTTAGAAAAGGTATGAGAATTTGTCTCTTGAGATACACACTGATTATTAATAAAGAGGTTGTGAAAATTGAACATTACTTTCAGCCAACACAGTAACATGAACTTGGTTAAGTGACAAATGACATTAAGAGCCCTTGAAAGGCAGGTCCCTGTCAGAAGAGATTCATGTTAGTGTAAAGGGAACAAAATATTACCTTTGTAAAGAAGTTTAATTTCATTTCTTACTTGAGGATTACCATAAACTAATGAAAAATTGTTGTTCAGGAGATAGTTATGACAGCTGATTTTGTTAAACGCTTTTCTTACTTGTCACTCATCTAAAGAACCACAGATTACATTTTTCCATTTTCTTCAACAGATTCACTTTTCAACTCTAGTCTATATCTTGTAATTGTTACATATATATCTCCATGTCTTTTATATATTTCTTATAATTTATGGTACCACAACATTCCTGAATTATATGATACCTTGACTGTACCCCAGGTATCATGTCCTGGATATTGCTCTTATTCAAAACTGCTGTACCGCTCACATCCCCTCTTTAATCATGGACTTTCTTATGACAATCCTATTCTCTTTTCTGCAGGCACTAGTTTCTCTGATTACATAATTTCCACCTCAATCAAGATACTGTAGTTAGTCATAATGCACCTGCCCTTTGAATCCTTCTTCTCTCTACAAATTCCCTGCAAGTTTTTATTGATAATTGCTAACAATAAGTATTCTAGTATTGTTAGCTAGTGAGAGTTTTAGGAGGAAGTTGAGAAAGCAGGCTAGTAAGGTCTGTTATCAAACAAAGGTTTCATGCAGTTATTCCTTTCTGTCTTATGCACGGTCTTTTCTTCCTCTTTGATGGAAAAAGGTGCTACAAAGGAAAGGGAGACCCCAAATGCCTGAAAGATCTGTGATCCAGACGGACCTATTGAGGATGGGGATGTTTTTAATCAGTGCTAACAATTCTCTCTGACTAAAACATAAAGGAAAATGACATCTATGAGATACATGGAGATTTTGGTAATGCAAAAAATGTAATGTTGAGGGAAATCACCAAAAGCTCCTCCGGATATTCCGTTAATTGTCCATTTAAGCTTTGCAGTCCCAGAGTATCCTCTCTAATGTGGAGGAGCACTAAGTTTCTGTTTGATTTCCACCTAGTCTTTTACCTCATGTGCCTTACCAAAGCATTCATTCTATTCTTATCCACAAAGCAAAGCCATCTTTGGTAAAGACGACATCGTGCTCTCTAACATAGGCCAGCAGATGTGATGTACCATGGCAATAATAAAAGCAAAGCCTTCGTTAAGGAAAGTGTTTAAGCTTTGTATTTAAATACCTTCCGCAGTATATGTACAACTGACTTCATCTGGTAATTGGCAGATATCTGGGGTAACAGAGAGAGCAGAAAAGCACACGCATCCCTGAAGAAGATGTTAATCAACCAAGAATAGCAGCTTTTATACTTGATTTTCACAAGTAAATAAACAGCAACCCAGTACAGACAGGGAAGCATGGGATAAGTGAGACAAGGGTTTCACGACCATGTATTTTTATAACTTATTCTTTGGTTTTTCTCTCAGATTCACTGTTTTCTTGCTAAAAGTGAAATTCAGGTTGTAGTTTATTAATCTTATTGGCTTCCATTTTAAGTGATATGTAATATTTTTTGCCTGCTTTCAAGATTCCCTCCTTATCTTTGGAAATCAGTATTTTTACCTTAATCTGTTTAATTGTGGTTCTCTTTTCTTTTATCTACAGTTTGTGGAATTTCTCCCACATGTATTTTTTTCTTCAGGTTCACTAATTATTTCCTTTGCTATATATATATATATATGTATGTATATATGTGTGTGTGTATATATATATGCAATTGAGCTTCTCTTAGTGATATTTTTTAATTAATTAGTGTGCTTTTTAATCTGGAATGTCCCAGAGTCCCTCTTGGTTTACCTCTCCAGTTGTGGATCCATCACATGACATTCACATGTAGATGTATTTTCTTTGCTTATTTTATTGAATGTCATGAGGTAAAAAATGTGGAAAAACTTACATTGAGACCTGAACAGTTACAGTATTGTCTATACTAGCACTAATTTTATTTATAAGTGACAAAAGAGCCTATGTTTTTCAATGCATGCATGTAATATGTGAGTCTAAGGCTGCAGTAACACTTGCTATATCAATCTCTTCACCTGTAAAATAGAAATAATGATAATATATATTGCATGGAAATGTAGTGAAGACAAGATTTACAATGTTTGTGAATTTGGATTAAACTGTGTAGTAATTAATAAATTACTGATAAACAAGTTATTATTATTCCATTTTCTGAATTTTATTTGTTCGCTAAACTTCAAATTTTTAAAATACATTATTCATAAAAAGAATAAGAAAATATTATTATAAGGGAAATTATATAATCTGTTTAATGTTGAGATCACTGTTTGCAAACTGTATAATCCATGGACCATGTCTAGCCTGTTATCTTTTTATAAGTAACATTATACTGGAGCACAGTCATACACATTGATTTGTACATTTCTGTAGACATAGAAATGCATAAATGTCTATGTACTTATGACATGAAGCATGTAACCCACAAAATTTAATATGCTTGCCTTACAAAACCTAATGTCTGCTTTACAGAAAAAACTGCCAACTCCTGGCCTTGATTAAAGTAGATATTCAATATCAACTGGCTAATCTCCCTTATTCAACCTTAATATCTAGTAATAAATTGCATTTCTTTTATATTTTTAATACATTTATGGAACATTTACATTGTTCATATGTTGACAATTAAATTGTCTCAATTTTTAGGTTAGGAATCTATTGTAAGAC
Organism: Arctocebus calabarensis; assembly: GCA_963573935.1. Taxonomy (NCBI): domain Eukaryota; kingdom Metazoa; phylum Chordata; class Mammalia; order Primates; family Lorisidae; genus Arctocebus; species Arctocebus calabarensis. Next base: position 12,578 of record CAUYON010175689.1, read on the forward strand.
ATTATGACTATTTCCTATTTATGTGTATATATATGTATATAATATATAACTTATGTTTGTTGGGACTCAATTCAGATTTTGCCTGATTCCAAAAATATTATAATGTTCTTTTTATTATAATATGCTGTATTAGAGAAGAAAATAATTTCCCAAAATATTTGTAGAGAAATTAAATCACTATTCTCCAGTTAAATAATACAGTATGCCAAAGATGTTAAATTAAATAACATAATCTCTATTAAAACCTATTATTTTCTCCCCCAAAGATAAAGCTTCATCAAGAAAATGTCTTTTTTTTCCTTTCAAGAGAACACACTGTTTTACATTTTTAACATATTAGATAATAAGGGAAAGTTAAAAAATTACTCAGAAAGTCTCCAAATCTATGAAAATATGGAGTTGTGATTCAGGCTTTAATTTAAGTCATTCTGATCTATATGACATTGAAATATTTTATCTATTAGTTGCATTTTGTTTCATTTGTAAAAATTGTTCTTGTTTCAATGTTTCTACCGTCTTTTAAAGTCGTCCAACAGGATTGAAAAAAACAAAACAAATATATAAATACTTTGTCAGTCACTCAGCATTTACAATATTCAATTAGTGCCTATAATTTATAATTGTGAATTCAGTTGTATCAGTTATATAATTGCATGTTTTAAAATCCAAAACATGTTCAGATGGTAAAGACAACAGCAAATGTGTACTTCTTGATTTTAGTTATTGCTGTCAATTATGAAAATAAAGCTATTAAATGCACTCTTAGTACAAGGGTAAATCATTTGGATACTTTTAAAAATGACTTAAGAATGTGCTAGGTTAATCAGCTTGATGAAAATAGTTCAGATTGTATATGAAACCAGCACATTGTACCCCTTGATTGCACTATTGTACATGCTATGATTTAATAATAAAGACAATAAAAAAAAGAAATGGCTAACAAACATCTGAAAGATATTCCTCATCCTTAATCATCAGAGAAATGCAAATCAAAACCTCCATGACGTACAAACGAACCCCAGTAAGAATGGCTTGCATCACAAAGTCTCAAAGCTGCAGATGCCGGAATGGATGTGGAAAGACGGGAACTCTTTTACACCATTGGTGGACTGTAAACTAAAACAACCTTTTTGGAAGGAAGTATTGAGAATCCTCAAAGGACTCAAATTAGACCTCCTATTTGATTGCAATCGCATTACTGGGCATCTACCCAGAAGAAAAAAAAATTATTTTAATGTAAGGACATTTGCTCTAGACTATTTATCTCAGCTCAATTTACAATTGCCAAAATGTGGAAACAATCTAAATGCCCACTATCCCAGGAATGGATTAGCAAACTGTAGTATATGTATCAATGGAATACTGCTCAGCTATTAAAAGAAATGGAGACTTTCCATCTTTTGTATTACTCTGGATTGAGGTGGGATGCTTTCTTTTTAGTAAAGCATCACAAGAATGGAGAAATAAGAGTCCAATGTACTCAATTCTAATATTTAGGCTGTGGAGGACCTAACACAAGGTGGAGGGTTGGGGACTGAGGGAACAGGAAGAGAGAGGAGCGAGAGGGCGGGGTAGTCATGGCCTATGGCACATTTCTTAGGGGCAGGACACAATTATAAGAAGGACTTTATTTAGCAACTGAAATCAGTGTAACCCAATTCTTCATATCCTCAATGAATCCCAAACAATAAAAAGAAAAAAATAAAACTAACAGTGGTCTAAAGTGATAATATTTATCTGTTTTCTTTTTCTGATATTGGAAATATCACTTTTTGCTTGTTCTGTAAGCAATGTGCTATTGATTTTTTTTTGAAGCAATGTACTGCTACTCATCAAGTGCAATCCTTTTTATAAATACATTATGGAAATTCAGACATATGTTTTAACACTAAAGACTGATAGATGCAAATAGATGTATTTTATAGATTTAATTTTTTTTTTTTTTTGAGACAGAGCCTCAAGCTGTCACCCTGGATAGAGTGCTTTGGCATCACAGCTCACAGCAACCTCCAATTCCTGGGCTTAAAGGAGTCTCTTGCCTCCGTCTCCCAAGTAGCTGGGACTACAGGCGCCCGCCAAACGCCCAGCCGTTTTTTGGTTGCAGCCGTCATTGTTGTTTGGCGGGCCCGGGCTGGATTCGAACCTGCCAGCTCAGGTGTACGTGGCTGGCGCCTTAGCCCGTTGAGCCACAGGCACCGAGTCATATTTTATACATTTACAAAGAAGTAATAAGGCATTTAAATATTGTGACTAAGCCAGTTATGCACCACTTCTATCTGTATAGTGATTCGTGCCACCACATTTAGTGTTAACAGTTCTTACTGTAGCTTATTATTCCAAATATTACTCTCCATTCCCCACAGTAAATAAAAACTGCACAAGGTAAATGAAAAGTAAGTTTAAATTCAGAATGCTTATGGCATTTGGATCTATAACTAGTACTCTTAAGGTAGAAAAATCAAAGCTACAAGGCAGTTTTCCTGACAAGCTTGGCATGTTCCTGAAAATGTATAGTTTCTGAGAGACTAGGGATGCAATTAATAATAGTTACTGGCTTAGTATTTCTGAAAACTCCTACAGAATAACAACACAATTCTATAGCTTATGAATTTCATAAATGATATAAGTTATGAATTATTTTAGTAACTTTGGATAATACTATTACTGTCTTTATTTAAAGGCAAATACTGTTGGCAGTGATTTTATCCATTAAATGGGAAAAAGTTGAAAAGGTTCATGTAACTGTGTTACAGTAAATGGAGGTAAAAAAAAATCATACTGTTAAATAACATTTTTCTTAATGCTTACATTTCCCTCTGTTCTGAACATTTTCATCCCTATCATATTTTCAATTCTTTTTGATTACAAAAAACTTGGGTTGGGTTATCAGTGCAATTTCCCATATTCTGTGACCTAAATCAAAAAGATTTTTCTGTCAATCATGTTGATAACAGACTAAATGAAAGTCAACAGTATTATGATGTTCTTTTCCTCAGAATTATTTGATGAAACTAATATTTCCTAAGAAATGACTAATTTTACTTCCTTTATATTAGCTTACAATTATAGAAGCCATATATGACAAACCCACAGCCAACATCTTACTTAATGGAGAAAACTCGAAAGCATTCTTCCAGTAACTGAAGGAAGTAAAGTTTGCCCAATGTCACCGCACTGTTCAACATCTAGAAGTCTTACAGATAATAATCAGGAAAGAGAAAAAGAAATGGGCTTTCAAATTGGGAAATGAGAGGTAAAATTATTGTTCTTTTCCTGACCATATTATTTTATATCTAGAAACCCCCAGACAATCAGAGAGAGTCTTGGAATTGACAAATAAATTCAGTGAAGTCACAGGTCACAAAATCAATGTACACAAATCAATAGCATTTCTCTAAAATACTAACAGTCAAGATAAGAGGCAAATCAAAGACTCATAGCAAAAAAAGAAAATAAAATGCCCAGGAATATGTGTAACCAAGAGGTGAGAGATCTCTCAAACAATAACTATAAAACAGTAAGGAAAGCAATTGCAGATGACACAAATAAAAAAGAAAACTATATCATGCTCAGAGATCAGTAGAATCAACATTGTTAAAATGTCCATACTGCCCATATTGATTTATAGATTTAATATAGTCCCTATCAAAATATCAATGTCATAGTTCACAGTTTAGAAAAAATAATTCTCCACTCCTTTTGAAACTAGAAAATAGCAAGAAAGACAAACTAATATTAAGTAAAATGAACACATCTTGAGGCATCACATTGCCAGACTTCAAACTATACTACAAGGTCGTAGTAATTAAAACAGCACAATATTGGCACAAAAATGGAGACATAGACCAATAAACATTACTGAAAACCCAGATTAAAACCATCCAATTCAGCAAACTGGTCTGTGACAAAGCTGACAACAATATATTCTTGGGGAAAAGAAGCCCTATTCAATAAATGGTGATGGGAACATTGGATAAGCCACATGAAAAAGAAAGAAACAGTTTCCACATCTGTCAGCATTCACAATAGTTAATTCAAGATGGAGGAAAGACTTACATGTCCGACATAAAGCCATAAAAATTCTAGAAGAAAATGTAGGAAAACTCTTTTAGATAGTAGCCTAGGTGCCAAGACTTTATAACTAAGACCCAATGACAATTTCAGCAACGATAAAAATAAATATATAGGGCTAGATTAAATTAAAAAGCTTCTTCAAGGCTATGCAAATAATCAACGGTGCAAATAGACAATGCACAGCTGGGAGACAATATTTATAAGTTTGATAAAAAGCTTATACTCAGAATCTATAAAGAACCCAGGGAAATTAAAAAAAAATTTAAAAATCATTAAAAATGTAATAAAAATGTTGGGCAAAAGGCATAAGCAGAAGATTGTCATAAGAAGATAGAAAAATGACCGACAAACATGAAAAAATACTTAACATCACTAATCACGAATGATGTTCTAATTAAAACCACAATAAAATAGCACTCTATCCTAGTTAGAATATTATTAAACGGATGTCTGAGAATATATTATGTTTTACTACTTAAAACTATAACTTATCTCATTTCTTTTTTTAAATTTCAGTTTAATACAAGAGTACAAATGATTAGGTTACATTGTTTTTCTAAGGTAAATTTTAAGTTGTAGTTGAGTCCTTTACCCATGGGATGTACAGTTTAATCTTACAATGTGCACATTAGGTGAAATATTTCCCTTCCTCTCCACTTGAATATAATTGTGTTTTTCTCTTGTTTGTTTAGTTGTGTCTATTGGTTTCATATTAGTATTGAGTACATTAGTATTGGGTACTTGCTTTTCCACTCTTATGACACTTTACTAAAAAGAATGTATTTCAATTCCAGTCAGGCAAATACAAAAGATGTAAAGTCTCCATCCATTTATGGCTGAATAGTATTCCATGGTATACACATACTGTAGTTCATTAATACATTCATGGTTTGATGGGCACTTGTTTTACTTCAATCTAGTGTATAATTGGAAGTAATAGAGAAAAAGTGCATCAATAATTATAAAATTTATGCTACTGAAATCTCCAAAGTAAAAGAGATTCCATCAGTTACATTTGATATTTTCTTTTTATGGAGAAATAATAATCCTTTGATAATTTATATTTTTAAAAAGCTTCCTACTAGTATAATTATCCAGATTTAAGTCATAATGATTTGATTTTTATATTGTTCCTTTTACCATTGCTGGCATTAGTTGAAGTGTTGCCAACTCAGAGTAAAGGTCATTCTGGTTCTTGTAATATATATTTATATATATAATCAAAATATTTAAAAAATAAAACTCCAATATCACTCTGTTGTTTACTTATTCCTGTAACTTTAGAGAAGTTACTTTGTTTTTTTTTTTTTTTTTTTTTTATAGAGACAGAGTCTCACTTTATCACCCTCAGTAGAGTGCCATGGCATCACACACCTCACAGAAACCTTCAATTCCTAGGCTATTCTCTTGCCTCAGCCTCCCGAGTAGCTGGGACTACAGGCATCTGCCACAATGTCTGGCTATTTTTCTGTTTTGCAGTTCGGCTGAGTCCTGGTTTGAACCCACCACCTTTGGTATATGGGGCCTGCGCCCTACTCGATGAGACATGGATACCACCCGAGAAATTACTGTTTTATAGAAAATTAATTTATGATAGTAATAGAAATGTTTGATACCAAATCCTAATTTTAGTAGAAATAAATGTGATATCAATAATCTTTTTTTTTTTTTTCTTGTGAGTCTCACTCTGCCATGTTTGGTACAGTACTCTGGCATCATAGCTCACAGCAAGCTCAAATCCTTGGGCTCAAGCAATCCACTTGCCTCAGCCTCCCGAGTAGCTGGGACTACAGGCTTCTGCCATAATGTCTAGTTAGTTTTAGAGACTGATCTCTGCTCTTGCTCATGCTGGTCTCCAACTCCTGAGCTCAGGCAATCCACCCCGCTTGCCCTCCCAGAGTGCTAGAATTATAGGCCTGGGCCACCACGCCTGGCCAAGATCAATAATCTTAAATACAAAAAATCTAACCTTGACTAACATACAGCATTGGCAGTCTAGAATTCCATTCAGATATGCATAACTTCCTTATAACAACTTTAAGTTTTGATATAGCAGCAAATATTGGTATATTTGTAGTTTCAGATTTTTTTTGTATATTGAATGTTTTTATTGTTTTAGGTCATTGAGGAAAAAATTATTAGGTTACACTGTTTGCATTTGTTAGGTAAAGTCTTCCTTATAACTGTGTCCTATCCCTGGCAAGTTTACCGTACACCATAATCCCCAACCCCGACCTCCACCCCTTTCCACATTCCTTTATGCCTCTGGCCCCCACTTTGAATTTGATTTGAGTTTTGCTCTTATGTGAATATATATTAGATTGTCTACTGGCTTCATAATAGACTGCAAACGAAAGTATTGGAGTTTTAAAAACCCATGTATCCGGAGTGACAAATCTTTTCAGAAACTTTTAGTGCGCTGCTTTAGCTTTTAATATAAGTTTTTCAGCGATTTTTTGTTGTATGTATGTTAAGCCTTGTTTGAGAGATGAACATTTTGTAGGTATGTGTTCATAATTTATAAATTATACTTAAATGCAATAAAATTCTCTATATTAGCAATTAGATTCTGGATTCTGGTGATGATATGATGACATAACAGAATTCATAAATACAAATTACTTCATCTCTTCTTTGTTTTCTCTTTGATGTATACAAATTTGTTTCAGGGACAGTAATTAAATAAAGAGGGAGAATATAACTATTTGCTGTGCATTGTGAGCCCTTTCTATTTTTACTTGTCCTTTATACCCATTGGCAATTCTCTTCCTCCCCCTTACTCATCCTTCTACTGCCTAGACTATAGTCATCATATTATCAGTTTCTGACTTCCTGTCAATGCCAAGTTCATTCATGCCATAAATGACGGAATTGTATTCTTTCTATGGCTGAAAAGTGCTCCTGTTTGTGTGTATGTATGTGCACAAACATTTGTTTATTCGTCAACAATTAATGGGCACCTAGGTTATTCCATATGTTGAGTATTGTAAACAGTGCTTCATTAAACATGGAGGTGAAGATGTATTATTATTATTAGTTTGGGTTTTTTTTTTTTTTGAGACAGAATCTCAAGCTGTCACCTGGGTAGAGTGTTGTGGTGTCATAGCTCACAGCAATCTCCATCCTGGGCTCAAGCGATCCTCTTGTCTCAGTTTTTCTATTTTTAGTAGAGTTGGGATCTCACTTTTGCTCAGGCTGGACTCGAACTCATGAGCTCAAGCAATCCACTCACCTCTGCCTCTCAGAGTGCTAGGATTACAGGCATGAGCCTTTTAAAAATACATATATACCCAGTACTGAAGTTATTGTATCATATGGCAGTTCTTATTTAATTTTTTTGTGGAACCTTCATTATGTGGCCATAAAGTTTATAATAATTTATAAACTTCATGGCTACCACCAGAATATGAGAGTTTCTCCTTCTCCATATCCACACCAGCATGTGAGATATATATATATATATATATTTTTTTTTTTCTTTTGGCCAGGGCTAGGTTTGAACCCACCACCTCCTATATATGGGGCCAGAGCCTTACTCCTTTGAGCCCCTCAGGTGCCACCCCAGCATTTGCTATATTTTGTCTTTTTTGATAGCAACCATTCTAACAAATGAACAAATGTGAGCTAAAATCTCATCATGGTATTGGATTAATAAATGGTGGTACATGTATACCATGGAATACTATGCAGCCTTAAAGAAAGATGGAGACTTTACCTCTTTTGTGTTTACATGGATGGAGTTGGAACATATTCTTCTTAGCAAAGTATCTCAAGAATGAAAGAAAAGGTATCCAATGTACTCAGCCCTAATATGAAGCTAATTTATAGCTTTCATATGAAGGCTAAAACCCAATTATAGCACAAGAATACAAGGAAAGGGGAAAGGGAGGGGAGGGAAGAGGGGAGGATAGGTGGAAGTAGGGCAATTAGTGGGATCACACCTACGGTGCATCTTAAGGTACTGGTGAAACTTATTAAATGTAGACTATCAATGTTTTTATATAGTGATCAAGAAAATGCCATGAAAGCTATCTCTAACAGTACGATGAAAATATTTCTGATTGTATATGAAGCACATTCTGCCCTATTATTGCCGCAATGTACACAATTATGATTTAATAAAATTATTTTAAAAAATCAACCATTTCTAATATGTATTTAGTATTTAATATATGGGGATAATTTGATGAGTTAGCATTAAACCTTTAATATATAATGTAATCTTAAATATCTTAATTTCTCTTTTGAAAAATTATACTAGAGAATAATGCGTTTGTAGATAAGTTTGAAGGAGTGCAATCCAGTTCTATTCTAGACATTATTCATGACTCTCTTTACAAAATCGCACATACAGTACTATTTGCATATATAGTACTATTCTTAAAATTAAGAACCTTAAACAATGGGGTGTTTACATCCCAACTTATATTATTATTACTATCAAAATATGCCATTAAATAGGCCTTTAAAGATATTTTCACTGTATTAGACCCCCAGAATCAAGTCTCTCAACAGCTTTTTTTTTTTACACTAAGACAAAGCCTTATTTTCCTTCATGATTTTCTGTTTCTTCCTACCAAGTAATAAGAATCAAGTATTTGCTTATTCTTATTTTTTCTAGAGAAAAATAATTGTTATGTTTATTTTAATTAAGCACTTTTTAAAGAATGAGAAATACCTGCTTTTATATTTCAGGATATTAAAGGGCTATAAATATTTTGTTTATGAAGATTGCTTATGTACTGCTTAAGTCAAAGTTATAAGCATGCCCATGATGTACATCATAACAAATAGTATGGTTTCACATACCCTCTTCTCCCTCCCACACCATCTGTTTCATTTCTGTTGAGTTTCAGCAGTGGACATGAGGGCTTATTGGTTAGTTCCAGTTTAATAGTGAGTAAATAGTGGGTGTATTTTCTTTCTTGCAGTACTTCATTCATGAGAATGGTCTTCAGGTTCATCTATATTGTTGCAAAAGATATTAATTCACTTTTTGATGGCTGAGTAGTACTTCATGGTATACATATACCACATTTTATTAATCCATTAATGTGTTAAGGAGCATTTGGCTTGACTTCACATCCTCAGGATTGTGAATTGTGCTGAAATAAACATTTAGCATTTAGTGCAAGTATCTTTTTGGTTAAATGACTTTTTTTTTTCTTATAGGGAAATACCCAGTAGTAAGATTGCTGAATCAATGGCAGGTCTACTTGTAGTTCCTTAAGGAATCTATAGTGGTTATGCTAGTTTGCACTCTGTTCTTGCCACATTTATGCCAGCTTCTATTGTTTGAGAAATTTTTTATAAACGCCTTTCTCACTGGGCAAGGTGATACCTCGTTATGGTTTTGATTTACATTTCTCTGATTATTAGTGAAATTTTTTAACATGTTCATTGGCTGTTAGCCTATCTCCTTTCATAAAGATTCTGTTCATGTCTTTTGCCCCCTTTGAGATGGGGTGTTTGATTTTTTTCTTGCTGCTTTGCTTGAGTATTCTGTAGTTTCTTGTTATCAGCCCTTTATCAGGTGTATAGCATGAAAATATTTTCTCACATTATGTAGGTGATCTATTTGTTCTTTTGATTGTTTCCTTGGCTATTCAAAATATTTTTTATTTAATCAAGTCCCATTTACTTATTATTTTTGTTGCTGTCATTTCCCTTGGGGTCTTCTTTACAAATTATTTGCCTCGTTCAATATCAAGAAGAGTTTTTTCAACCTTTTCTCCTAGAATTCTTACACTTTTATGTCTTAGATTTAAGTCTATAAACTACCTTGAATTAATTTTACTGAATAATGAGAGATATGACTCTTTTTTCCACCTTCTACATGTGGCTATCTAATTTTTCAAATACCATTTATTAAATAGAGATTCTTTAATTCATTGTGTATTGCTGTCAAAGATCACATGGAATATGAGGATAATTTTATATCTCATATAAAATTTATCTCTGGGTTTTCTGTGCTGTTCACTTGGTCTTTGTCTCTGTTCTTGAGCTAGTACCTGCTGATTTGGCTACTATGGCATCAGAGTATAGATTGAAGTCTGCTAAAGTTATTTCTCCAGATTTGTTCTTTTTGCTTAAGGTTGGTCTGGCCATTCAGGGTCTTTTCTGGTACTAGACAAAACATACACTATTTTTTTTCTAGATCTGAAAAAATTGACATTGGTACTTTGATGGTGATTGCATTGAGTTAGAAAAGCACTTTAGGTTGGATGGACATTGTAATAATGTTGACTCTGGTCATCCATGGGCAATTTTCTTTTTTTTTTTTTAACTGTTTCAATATTCTTGCTTGTAATATGTCTATTCAGGAGTTCTATTTCTTCCTGATTGAGCCTAGGGAGTTTGTGTGTTTCCAGGAATGTGTCTATTTCCTCAACACTTTTGAGTTTATATACAAAGAGTTTTTAATGTATTGACAGATATTTTGCACTTTTGATTCTGTTTTTGGATTTCCTTTTGGTTATTTTCCAATTTCTCAGCAATTTCCTTCATTGTTTTCATCATTTGTATTTTAAATTTCTCTTCTAACATTTCTAACATTTCTTTATAGGTGGAATCCTTTGTAGTAGCCACCTCACAGTTCCTTGTGGGGGTTGCTCTGGACTGGTTTTTCATGTTGTCAGGATTTTTCTGCTGATTCTTCCTCATGAGTGTTTTCTTTTTTCTATTTCCTTGCTCTAATTTTCCTTTCACTTCCTCTTGCTCTTTAAGTTACCATGACTCTGTCCTGAGGTTTCGATGAGTCCTTTTGGCATAGGACTAAACGGATGAGAAGATTGAAGAGCAAAAAGGGAAAAAAGATTTAAAAAAAAGAAAAAAGAGAAAGGAGATAGGATGAGTAAAAGGAAATATTGACAAAAAGAAGAGAGGCACAGAAAGAGGGTGACAGGAGTAATATTGGTGTACAGTAGCATACTTTGATCCAACCTTAAAACCCCAAACTTCTGGGTGTACTGGGGTGGATGATTACCTTTAGGTCACAGCTCTTTTCCAACCTGTTAACACACTGTACCCCACCTCCACCAAGTAGAGAGGAAAGACAAAAATACTACAAATCAATCCAAAACAAACAAACAGAAAACCTTACGGGATTAAATTGGGGGGAAAAGCAAATAATAGGGGCAGAAACACTAGCAAAAATTAAGTTCCAATTGTTAAAGAATGAAACAATGGGAAATTATATTTAAACTAGAAAAAATGAAGAAATAAAAGAAAGAAAAAAGAAAACTCTAGAGGGAAGATGTTGAAATAAAAAAAAACGCAACTAAAAACAAAGCAATATATATAACTCGCTGAATATTGTCTGGGAAACAGGTTATCTTCTGTGGCATGAGATGCTAATCACAATGCTGATACAGCTGTATGAGATGGAGATTGGAGGCTTCTGCTAACTTCTTTGCCCTCAAACTCTACAGGGTTGAGAGCCTGAATCTCTCCTCAGCCCATTTAAGACACATTTTAAACAATTAACCTTGGCTAAGCAGAAGATTTCCCAGGAAAGCTCTTGTCACTGGGATCTTTCCTGTAGTGGCTACCCACTTACCTAGTATATCAAAACCAGCCTCACTCTATGCCCCTGAGGGCCAAACACTGAAAGCTCCACTCTCGCCTTGTATCTCAGTCCTGGCCTTTGATGCTGTTTCCAGTCACTAGATTACTTGCCCAAGATCTCCCCGCCCAAGCCTCACTCTGAGACCCTGAAGGCTGAGCCTGCAGGGACAGTTCTCTCACATGGACGCACACATGGCCCACAACCAGACAATGTTAACTCCTTTCCAGCCCAGCAGCTCAGTCGTGTGCCCTGGACAATGCTTAAAGTCACCCACACTCTCACCCAAGTTCTCTCAAGGTAATTCAACTGAGTGCCCAAGTCCAAAAAAACAAAACAACCCACAGGGAAAGGCTTCCCTGTCTACAATCTTGCTGCAGTTGTAGATCTGTGGTTGCCTCAGACTGATCAGAACCATTTACTACTTCTACCCTGCTTTTGTCCGCCTCCTGGGGTCCAGAAGTCTCTCTCTGTCTCCCTGCATCCCCAAAGTGATGTTGCTGGGCAGAGCCCACAAGCCCAAGATGCCTGGAGTCTTCTTTCCCCAATATCACGGGTTCCGTTTGCAAAGAAGCTGTTACTTGGCTATCATCTTGCTCCACCTCCAGATATTTTGTATTTTTGTGCTATCAGTTGTGATATCTCCTTTTTCCTTTTGGATTGAGCTTATTTGGGTTCTTTCTTTTCTATTTCTACTTAGTGTAGCAAGAGGCCCAAAAGAACCAACTTTTTATTTTGTTGATCCTTCATACAGATTTTTATTTTCCATTTTATTTAGTTCTGTTCTGACCACAGTTGTTTAATTTCTTTTGCTACATTTGGATTTGGCTTATTCTTCCTTTTCTAGGTTTTGAGACAATTAAGGTTCATTAGATTATTGACTTTTGGTATTTCTGTCTTCTTTGATTTTATTTCAGATTTAAATGAGGCTTTAAATGATTAGGTTACAATATTTGCATTGTTAGATAAGGTCCCCATTGTAGTTGCCCTGCACCCAGGAGGTATGCCATATAATCTTACATTGTGCCCATTAGGTGGGAATACCCTGATCTCCTCTCTCCTGTCCCTCCTCTTTCTGTCTCTCTGACATAGGAATTTAGGGCTATAAATTTTCCCCATAGGACTGCTTTTGCTGAATCCCACAGATTTCTGTAACAATATGCCCTTTGCTATTTAGTTCAAGGAATCATTTAATTTCTACCTTAATTTATTCCTTGACTTGACAGTCATTCAGGTTGGTGTAGATTTGGTGTAAATTTTTTTTTTTTTTTTTTTGAGACAGAGCCTCAAGCTGTCCCCTTGGATAGAGTGCTGTAGCATCACAGCTCACAGCAACCTCCAATTCCTGGGCTCAAGCGAGTTTCCTGCCTCCGCCTCCCAAGTAACTGGGATTACAGGCACCTACCACAATGCCTAGCCATTTTTTGGTTGCAGCCATCACTGTTGTTTGGTGGGTCCAGGCCGGATTTGAACCCACCAGCTCAGGTGTATGTGGCTGGCGCCTTAGCCCACTGAGCCACAGGCACCGAGCCGATTTTTTGTAAAATTTAATCTTTCTGTTGGAGTTGATTTCTAATTTCATTCTACTATGATCTCAGAAAATACATAGTATAATTCCTTTTTTTTTAAGTTTGTAGAGACATGTTTTGTGTCCCCAAATTTGATTAGTTTAAGGGAATGTTTTAAGTATTGATGAGAAGAATGTATATTCAATTGTTTTTGACTATGTTCTATAAAGTTCTGTTAGGCAAATTTACTCTAGATACCCACTTAAGTAGAGTGTTTCTTCATTTCTTTTCTGCTTGAGGGATTTGGCCAGTATGGTCAGGGAGTATTGACATCTTTAGCAATTACAGTGTTGTTGTTTATTGCTTTGTTTATATCTATTAGGGCTTGCTTATGAATGTGGGTGCACCTGTGTTAGGTGCACAAATATTTCAGGTTGTTATATCTTCTTGATTATTGCCCCCATTACCGTTCTTTAATTACCACCTGTCTTTCTTTACTATTGTGATTTAATTACATATCAGTCTATTTTATCTGATATGAAAATGGCTATGCTCACTTTCTTTTGGTTTCCCTTTGCATGAATTTTTTTTTTCAGGTGTCCTTTATCTTGAATTTGAATAAGTCCTTTGAGTTAGATGTGTTTTCTGGGGACAACAGATTAATTGTCTTGCATTTTCATATTTATTCAGCCAGACTACATCTCTAGAGTGGAGAGTTCAAGCCATTCACATTTATTGACAGAATTGATAAGTGGCATGCATTTCTGTTCGTCCTGCTAGGTAGGACCTTATTGTTTTGTTTTATCTTTTGATCTCTTGTATTATATGGGCTCTGAGCTTTAGCTTTTAGGTGATTTTACACTGATGGGTTTTCATTGTGCTGATCAATGTACTGTACAGAAAGAATACTTCCTGCAAGGCCAGTGTGGTTTTTGTGAAAGGTAGACAGGCTGAATTCTTCACGGACCTTCCAACTCAGGGTAAGGTGCCCAGTCAGGGGAATGTCTGCATGACTATCCCTGCATGAGGAAATCAGAAATACAGCAGGCTGAGACCATCAACTAGTAGCTTAGGATAAAGGTGAGATGTCTGCCTGAGGGTATGGAACTTGCTCTCCCCTGTTTCTCCCTTGCTTGCACAACATTATCTGGCTGCTTTAGCTGTTCTATTACCCTTTGCCCTGATTTACACTTTACCCAACCTTCCTGGGGGCTGTAATTTCACTTTTCTTGTTTTTTAACCTTGACTGTTAACTATTGACTCTCTGCATTCTTATATGTATACTCTGTTATGTATCCAATAAAAAGATTCCTGGGAAGCAAGACAGTTTGCGACATTGTTTTTAGGCTGCCACCTGATACCTGAAAAAGTTATAGGTACCCCTTATAGGTTCTAAGTTTTTTGCACTAAGTTTAATATGAGTTTTTTCCCTACTGGCTTTTAAGGTGTCAGTTGAGCAGTCTGAAGTTAGCCTGATGGGTGTTCCTTTGGAAGTTACTTGATGTTTTCACCTATAGGTAATAAAAGTTCCTCCTTCATGTTAACTTTGGTTAGTCTGATGTCTCATAACTGTGGGATGGTGATTGCCTCTTTTTGCTGTGAATATCCCATGTATTCCTTGAGCTTCTTGTCCATGGACCTAAGTTTCTAGCAAGACCAGGGAAGTTGTCTTCAATTATTCCCTCAATTAGTCTTTCTAACCCTTTTATGTTTTCTTCTTAACCCTCTAGGATGCCTACAATTCTTATTCTCATTATCCTATATTTCTTGCAGGCTTTGTTCATATATCTTAATTCTCTGCTGTTTATCCTTGGCTGACAAGTTCAATTAGAAGATGTTGTCTTCAAGCTCTGAGATTCTTTTTCTACTTGGTGTAGTCTACTGTTAATGTATTCTACAGTGTTTTATATTTCCTTGAATAAATTTTTTTATTTCCAGAAGTTTTATCTGATTTTCTTTCTTTTTTTTTTTTTGAGACAGAGTCTCACTATGTCACCCTTGGTAGAGTGCTATGGTCTTCTAGTTCACAGCAACCTCAAACTCCTGGGCGTAAGCGATTCTCTTGCCTCAGCCTCCCAAGTAACTGGGACTACATGTGTCTGCCACAGCACCCGGCTATATTTTGGTTGTAGTTGTCATTGTTGTTTGGCAGGTGCAGACTGGGTTCGAACCTACCAGCTTTGTTGTATGTGTCTGGCACCCTAGCCACTGAGCTACAGGCACTGAACCTTATCTGATTTTTTTAATAATTTGATTTCTTTAGTAAATATTGCATTCATTTCCTAAATTTATTTTTATGTGGTTTCTTTGTATTGGTTTTCCATTTCTTCTTCTATTTCATTGAGCTTAATAATAATCCATATTTGGATTTCTTTATCTGTCATGTCAATGTTCTGGTTTTGATTGGTATCCATTGGCAGAGAGCTGATGTTTCCAGTTCTGACTCTTCATTCTTCTGGAGTTCTTTTGCTGATTCATTCTCACCTGGAGCAATTGTTGCTTCATATGTATTTTCTTCTGTTTAGATAACAACAGACCCAGATTACTCTCTGAGAAAGTAGGTGGTGACTGTGGTGACAATCAGTGATACCCTGTATATTGGAGTCAGTATATGCTGTAGAAGGCATGCACATTGAACCTCTTGCCAGTCAGTGGTGCTTGCTGGAAGGAACAAAATGTACTTTTGTTTTTGAATCCTGCGGCCAGATTTTGTCTCTCAAGAGAAGTATGCCCCAGGTGGTGAGTGGGGTCCTGGAATTCTAGGTGCGTCTTTATTCTCTGCCTCAGCAGAGGTATGTTGTAGAGTGAGGCTGGAAAGAGTTATATTGTTTGAACATGTCCTCATACTCCACAAAATCTAGCAAAGTATCTGTTTTAGCACAGGTTTCTGCTCTCAGCTTGTGGATAAAGCCAGCAGTGAGGGAATGAATTGTCCTCACCCAAACAGAAAGTCAGAAAGTCTACCTGTGGAGGCAGGGCTGACTGAGATTCACGATCTATCAGTCTGCAGCAGCATTCATTCCTTTCAATCCTCTGCTACACTGTGGTTTCCCCTCAGCATTTGCCACTAGGCAGGAGCTCAGTACTGCCAAGCTCCCCACAACTGTGAATCTGGCCAGGAGGTTCCCTGCCCATGATCCCAGACTGAGCTGAGATTTTAGCCCTCATGCAGTGGTAGGGGTACTCTGCAAACACAGTGGTACTAGGAACCACATTGAACTTTTCTCTTTGACACCCCACATTGGAAACCTTACCTCCTGAGACAAATTCCCAAATCTCCCCTCTGTTCCCCTGAGCAATGCAATTGAGATGTGGAACAGTGGGATCTATCCTGAAGGACCCTACCCTCAGATCAATCCCCGCCAAAGCCAAGGAGAGGGGTGCTGCTCCAAGTTGTGCACAGGGTGCCCGAGCAAGTATGATGGCCCTCTGCCTTAGGGCGTGCCCCATTCAGATGTAGATGATGAGAAAGCAGTACTAGGAGGGCAGGTGGGCAGGGAGCTCAGAGTCTGAGCACCCCTCAGTCTGCTGCCTGAGCCCCACTCCCTGTGGAGGCTTCATGTGGTAGCTCAATTCTCTCAGCAGCCACCAAAGGAAGATAGAAAGAGGAGAAAAAGAATCTGGATTGAGAAAACCCAGTACTCTGGTCATGTCTGGCCTTCTCGCCATAAGATGCCTGCCCCCAAATGTCTAGGCATTAAAATCATGCAGATCATTCAGAACACACTGGCTCCTGTAGTCTGGACTGGAGTTGGGAAATTTCTGTATCGGAATGAACACGATGAAACCAGAGGTGTTGAACCCCCTGGGGATGACAAAGGTGGGCAATGAGTAGAGAAGCATTAGAAAGCCTTCCCTGCAGTTCAAGTCTGTGGAGACTGGAGCCTGATTCCCTAGTTAAAAGAAACTCCCAGTTTAATTGTGGCAGCAGCCTGTGGGCTCATGTAGGCAGAATGTCTCTGTAGCATTGTGAGACTACTTTGACTGTCAGAGATGTGAGGAAAAGAGAAGTAAACTACTCCATCTTCCCTTCTTACTGGACTGCAATACCTTACCCTTCTTTTCTTGCTCTAGAACTTCTTCCTATGGAGTCTCCTGAACATTCTGGCACCCCTCCCTCAGACCTATTCTTATCTCTGTTTGCCTTGTCATTCACTTTTTTCTCTTTTATCTAAAACTTCTCCTTCTTACTGAGACACTCTGGAAATTGGGGTCTCTGGTCGACCATCCTCTCTGCAAATTCTTATTTTGCATCACATTTGTCTAAAAGGAGCTCAAAGGAGCTCAAACCCAAATCTACAGAGTTAATATTGGAATTATGATATCTATACTATTCATATACACTTAGGATTAATACATTTTATCATTAAATCATACGTATATAAGATAAATATTATAGAATTCTGTTTGGAATTAAAATACTATTTTTAATATTGAAATATTTAAGTTACTAAACTTATCACATGACATTTCAATAATGAAGTAGAACCTCTGTAAGTTGACTACCTAAGGGACTGGAACAAACTGGTCAACTTATGGAAGTGGTCAACATAAGGAACCAGACCTACTGTATTGATACTTACATGTGGTACATGTCTGGTCTATAAAAATTAGGTCATCTGAAGGAGGTAGTCAATGTAGGTAGGTGGTCAACTATGAAGGTTCTACTTTATATGGTTAATGTTTTATTTTGAGATTATAAATAATAATAATTGTTTATGAACTATTATGGGTTTGTGATTTTTGAAGTTTTTCTTAGCAACATATATGAGTACCTATTATTGGTATGAATGCAGAACTGAACATCAATATCTATACACTGTATTAACTTTTCAAAGAAGTGTTTTTAGTTTTTCAACCATGAGTTTAGGCTCTGGAAAATTATACATCTTAAACACCTTTTGTACAACTATAAATGTACTGGGGGAAAAAAGATCAATTTTGAAAGTATAGTGAGGAAAGTTTTGTATTTCATGGTAGGTCACTAATAGAAAAGAAAGTATTCCATTTTTCATGATTTTCGTATGGTTTAATGAATGAAAATAAAAGCTCTTTGCCTTAAGACAGTTCTCATTTAAAAATAAAACACTGAATTTTAATTTCCTACAACCATCTTCTCAGAGTGCTAATTAAAATAAAATCTTCAATTAATTCAATTTTAAACAATTCCTCTTTCAGCCTGAGTCTCTTAGCTAAAACTGATGTGCCAAACTTAACATTTTCATAGTGTCATCTCGTAAGTCTGAGTCTGGGAAATTATAAAATTATACAAACTTCCTGTACATAAAGAAACGAAGAATATATATTACTTACTAAAATCTATAACAGTTCTTCATAAATGATTAGCTAAAACTATATTTGTTATATACAATGCTAATTATAAGACACATTGCTCTAGAAAAACATATAACGTCACCTGCATATGTAGTAGAAATACATAGATAGAAATGAATTTAGTCCTGTTCCTAAGAGTGCTTTTTACCTGTGTCTAACTAATTCCTGTGGTTATGCCAGCATGATTTCACAGCAATATTAGGAACCCGAAATTGGTAAATGTTGAATCACTGTGAATTGATAGATACATTAATTTGACTGAGGTCATATTGTTTCATGGAAATTAAAATATGGAACCTAAAGATTAAAATGCTTGACGTGTTTCTTAAACATCTGCTTTCTAAAACACTAGAAGTACTTGTAGAATGATAGAATGATTCTGCTTAATTACACTATTATATCATTTGTGTATCCTTTAAAATAAATTACTAAAATTTATTTTTAATTAGGTACTTTTTTTTTTGAGATAGAGTCTCACTTTGTCATCCTTCATAGACTGCTGTAGAGTCACAGCAACCTCAAACTCTTGGGCTAAAGGAATTCTCTTGCCTCAGCCTCCCAAGTAGCTGGGACTACAGGCACCCGCCACAATGCCCTGCTATTTTTAGAGGCAAGGTTTTTGTTGCAGCCCCTATAGCCTATGGCTAGGAGGAGTGAGAGTTATACGAAATACCTGTATAGCTCAATAATGGAACACCTTGGTGGAAAGGGCATGGAGAGGGATTAAGCTCTCCTAATAAGCACGAGAGTTCATGAGATGAGAGCAGTGGTGAATTGGCAGTCTCTACACCTGAGGCATGAGATTAGCCTTATATTAGGCTGAAGGAGAAGGCAGTCAAAGAGCATGCGCATTCTATCATGCACCTGCTTACTCTGACTCTGTCTCCTCTCCTGCCTGCAGAACGCCAGCACAGCGTCTCTCTGCTGAAGATTACCAAACTCTGCTAAAGACTAAGATCTATCTTTATAAGAAGACTGCTTTACTCTCTCTAAGACTCTCTCTCTCTCTAAGGTAGATAGCCTTCAGGCACCTTAAGAGAAACTGGACCTGAGCAAGGTAACTTAGCAGTCCGTGTCCGGAACCTACTTAAGCTGGGCCTGAGACCTGGCCAGTCCTGGGCCCTGACAAGTGGTGTCAGAAGTGACATATGACAGTCTTGTTTTTGCTTGGGCTGGTCTTGAACTTGTGAGCTCAGGCAATCCACCCACCTTGGCCTCCCCGAGTTCTAGGATTACCATCATGAGCCACCA